>VDFB02321440.1:0-69112 GCA_007258455.2 Sequoia sempervirens | reverse complement strand
ATCCCCTTAAGCCATCATGTCACCCTAAATCGTAATTCAATTTCTTAAGGGGATCAAAGAAGTTCTTAAAATTTGGTGATCAAAGTTTCCCAAGGCAACCAAATTTAACAATAATAAGATCCTACAAGATTATAATATGAATGAGATATCATGATCTAGGTTGGTCAGTTGAAACAAGAGTAGATCTCAATCAACTATTCCACAAGAAAATGTTCTTCACTAACTTGCAAGTTCATTAAATATTCCAAGGGGCACCAAAACTTTACCCTAAGTTTTGTAAACCCTAAACCCTGAACTCTAAAATCTAAACCCTAAACACTAAACCATTCATTTTTTCCTACCCAAGACCTTAAAGTGAAATTTGGTTGTCTTAGGAAAATCCACCAAATTTCATTCCCTTATGCCATGTAATTTTTTCCTAGGATCTTACTACATATATCCCCTTAAGTTATCCCATTACCCTAAACCCTAAACTCTAAAGTCTAAACTGTAAACCCTAAAGCCATCATTTTTTCTTAGGCTCTTAATGAAATTTGGTTGCCTTAGGCAGCTCCACCAAATTTCATTCCCTTATGCCATGTAATTTTTTCCTAGGATCTTACTACATGTAGATCCCCTTAAGCTATCCTATTACCCTAAACCCTAAACTCTAAAGTCTAAACCGTAAACCCTAAAGCCATCATTTTTTCTTTAAAGGCTCTTAATGAGATTTGGTTTCCTTGGGAAACTTCACCAAAGTTTATTCACTTGAGCCATGTCATTTTCTCCTAGACCACTAGACGTGATCCCTTAAGCCATCCCCGTCACCCTAAATCGTAATCCACTTCTTAAGGATCAAAGAAGTTCTTAAATTTGGTGATCAAAGTTTCAAGGCCCAACCAAATTTAACAATAATAAGATCCCATAAGATTATACAATATCAATAGTTAATTGTATTTTCATTCATAACATGCAAGATTATACAATATCAATAGTTAATTGTATTTTAAAGGTATTTCCTAAACATGTATCTTACATCTTGAAATTACAAATCTAATGCGTGTTCACTCATATCTTAAAGATCACATTGATCCATTCAATAATATTCTCACAATCCACCTTCCATGCCATCCATCTCCAACACCTTCACCTCCACCTCCGCCCACTCCACCTTGTAACCCCCACCTCCACCACCTGAAATCAATGAGCATGCTCGTTTGCAAGCACAAATCAATGCTTCTGCTAGAACCATCCAAGATCAAATCAACATTATTCAAAATGAAGAATGTGTCGCACCTCCTATGAGGATGTTTGCATCTAGGATGCAAACCTTTGTTGATGTTGTCAGGGCTATGGATGGGATCGTAGATGAGCATCGACAATGGCTAGAGGGAGAGGAGAACTCACGATTTTGAAAAGGAAAACACAAAGAAATGAATATCTATGCAGAGAGAGTTGACAATAGTTTATAAATTAAACAATGGATCTTAATTAGTTAAGAATTTATAAATTTTGGTGAAGGATGGACATTTAGGTGATGAATTTATCAATTTGGTTCCAAATGGATATTTTTAGTGACGTGAATTTATGATTTTGGTTCTAGATGGATATTTTTAGTGACATGAATTTATGAATTTGGTGGAATTTGTGAACTTATAATGATGAATTTATAATAGTATATATTTTATGACCATCTACTAGATCATGATTTCTCATGTTGGAAAAATGTAATATATATGTGTTAGACATAAAATGAGCTTTTGTGAATGTTTCAAGTTTATTGTTTAGTATGTATGTGCATGTATTAAAAATTTGCATATATAGTTCTTAAATTTTGAAATTTGTATGTATGTACATAGTTTAGTTTAATGATTTGTACACATGCAAATTATGCATCATATTTTTTATTTTAAATGTACATGTACATACATTTAATTTTGAATTTTGTATGGACATGCTCTTGAGTTTAAAAATCAATGTATATATATGTGCATTTCAATTAAATATATGATCTTAATATATATGTTGCTCATCCTATTTCAATTAAATATATGATCTTAATATATGTATGCACATGGAATATTTTGTATGATTTAATGCAGGTGCACATTTATATCAAGCATATAATGGATGATTTTAACATTGATGATATCATCAATCCACCACCTCAGCCACAACCACATCCACCTCCCCCTCCCCCTCCACCTCCCCCTCCTCCTCCCCCTCCACCTAATATGCCACATCCAACACATATTGCATCTGACGAGGCTTGCTTGAGAGCATGAATAAATGATCAAGTTGCATCCTTACAAAATCAAATCAATGCCATGCAGAGTCAAGCATTGATTCCTCCACATGTGAGGCGTTTTGCATCTGCGATGCAAAACGTTGTTGATGCCATCAAGATGATCGATTCTAATCTTGATAAGCATCGACAAGAAAGAGAACAAATGAGACAATTTTATTCCAATGGTCTCTCTTACAAACAAATATTAGACCTTAAAATAACAAAAGCCCATCTAGCCCCCTACTTTCTTGACCCCGTTACTCGACAACCCATTCCACCCAACAAATCTAGAATATCCATGAGGTGGTGCATACATCCACAAATGAGTGCACATTTTTGGGATCGATGGTATATGGTTTTTGATAGTCCCCCACATGCTAATTGGGAGTGCCCATTGTATTTTTTGAGAAAACTGTATGTAGATTTTGAGGTTGGGGAAATGCCCAATTATTTTGATTTTAGATCATTTCATAGTGCTGGGTGGCTGCATGCCACAACAAAGATTAGGGGCAAGGGTTGATCCTCGACACCCCATGCATGCACAACCCATTGTTGTTGCTCCTGGTCCTCCCATTCCTGTACCTGTACATCATCGAGCTCTAGTCTCAACATTAGGTTCCCTTAGTACACTCGCAAGAGACCTTGATCAACATGCTTCTGCAATAGTGAGTGGGGAGCATAGAGATGATGATGATGGAGTTTTTTATGGAGTTGGTCCGAGTATCATTTTAGCTATTTAGTCTCATTCCCCCATATATGTACTAGTTGTCATCAAGTATGCTATGGACTGATCAGCCACACCTAGTCTGTGGATCGGAGATTCATGGTTCATCCTGGTCACATCACCATTTGTAGAGTTCCCTATAAAGCGCATCATCACCCTAAGGACACTATGACACAAGTATAAATATGCATCTAGATGTACGTTCATTTTATAAGAATGTTGATGGTTGTATATATCAAAGAAAAGTTTGCAATACATTTTAACAATCAAATTGTTTGGTGTACAGAAGACAGTAATGATGGGGCAATCATCTATTCCATGAGTACATACATCGACACCGGTCATACTTGGCAACCCTTATGGGGCATTTTGATTTCAATTTTAAAATTATATATTTAAATCATAAATTATTTAACTTGAGTCTTTAAATTTATAATTGAATCACATATATGTTTCAAATATTTATGTTGGTTTAGATGCAGTCAACTCCAAGATCCAACATCATTCTCCGAGGGATTATTACACCTCCACTATCGAAAGCATCAGATCGTAAGGTACATCTGATACTAAATTTTATTTTAAAGTTTTACATTAGGTATAGTTGTTAATTTTACAGTTTTGGAATTAATAGATATATGAAACGCATGCATGTACACTTGTAACATTATAAGTGCTAAATGTCTATGTACATGTATGTCTAGGTTGATACCACAATAAGAATGGGCATTGGGAAAACATCCTGGACAAGCTGTAGCTACTCCTCAAGTGGAGGCCAACGGATTTCCTGTGCTTGTTTACAAAAAAAACTTCACAAAATGTAAACTTGAATATATATATATATATATATATATTAACCTAATTCAATTGTACATGCTTTAATTTTGATCGTGTAGGACATTGTTAGTGCAACTTTCAGCCCTGACCCAGACATAGTTACACCACCAAGAGGACATGTAGAGCAGGTTCCAGATCAAATGGTAATTTAATTTTTTATTATATTTAAAGTCAATTATTATATGTAAAGTCAATTATAAATTTTAAATTGAATATATACATAATATGAGATTTTTACATATTCTTTTTTCTTTTATAGCATGAGACAAATCTTGTAGTTGAGCATGTATAGATAGGTCCTGGAGAAAAGCCTAGTGCACAACCTCGGAATACAGTACAATTAAAATATGATAAATTATAAATTAAATTGAATTAAAAAAAAATTAATTGTAGAGTTGTACATCTAATTTTGAATTTCTTTGTCTTGTTTATGTAGATTGATTTAGAGAATTTAGAGGCATTGCTTCAGCAGCACTAGACATCCGCATAGATACATGATGGTAATTTAATTCATGATGGGATTATAATTTTAAATTGTCATTAAACTTCATTTTTCATTGGTTCTACATCTGATTTCATCTTTCTCTTATACATAGTGTTTCAGGTCATCCACATAGTTCGCATGGTGTGAAGAGGTCTCTTGATTATAGAGACAATACATGGCCTAGAAACATGTGATTTTATGTGCTATATTTGTTTATTTCATGGACTATATTTCTTGTTTCTCATGTACTCTGTTGGACTTTATTTCATGCGCTTAATATATTGGTTTCATGCACTTAATATGTTACATAAATTATGGACTTTATTATTGTTTGAAATTTTAATTTACACATGTACATTTATGCATTTTATGTTCATAGTCAAGACATTAATATAGGACATTAATGTGAAATTTAGTGATCTCATACATTGATTAATATAGGACATTTTAATATTTATACTTTGCAAATTTAGTGATTTCATACATGATATACATGATATGTACATTCAATAAATAGCGATAATTACTCAATGAACTTATTCAATTCACGTCAATCAATAATCAGTCAATAAATCATAATTTACAAACAAAAGCAATCTATATATATACTAGAAAGGATAAAATTTTAAGAAATAAACAATACCATAGAAGATTGGAGAATAAAAGCATTAATAAGTACTATAAATAATAGCATCTAACACTAATTTATAAGTTTTCAAAACAAATAATGACGTCTTAAGGGGGTGTCTAAAGGGGTCATAATAGAACGTCTTAAGGGGATGTCTTAAGGGGTTATAATATGTCTTAAGGGGATGACTTAAGGGGTCTTAAGGGGATGTCTAAAGGGGTCATAATAGAATGTGTTAATGAAGAGGATGTCTTAAGGGGTCTTAAGGGGATGTCTAAAGGGGTCATAATAGAACGTGTTAATTAAGGGGATGTCTTAAGGGGTCTTAACGGGATGTCTTAAGGGGTCATAATAGAATGTCTTAAGGGGATGTCTTAAGGGGATGTCTAAAAGGGTCATAATAGAACATCTTAAGGGGATGTCTTAAGGGGTCATAATATGCCTAAAGGGGATGTCTTAAGGGGTATTAAGGGGGTGTCTTAAGGGGTCATAATATAATTTCTTAAGGGGATGTATTAAGGGGTCATAATATGTCTTAAGGATATTATTGATTTAACAATAATGTATGCATGATATTTAGTGATTATACACGTAGACATAAAGTTTCAAAGTAGGAAAACATGCACATTTAAGAAACAAAATATATAGAATATTGATTTGATAGAAGTACATAGAGTATGTTTAATTGTAGTATGTATGTACATATATGTCATCTCAAAACAATAAGTTTTACAAAATTTGGATATTCCATCTCAAGAACATCTTAAACTCGTGCCCAGAATGTAGTAGGTCTTCACACCACCTAATATCAAAAAGGTACAAGCAATATCAATGAAATCATCAAAACATACATATTTTAATTTATATAAAACTATCTATATGTACAGAACTCAAGTACCTGCATTTAAAAGTATTCCACACATGTTTGTAGGTTGAATCCAAACATCCTCTCCTTTTTGTTTCAAAGTATGAGATGAATGCAATGATGGCTCTAGGATACAAAAAATGACAATATATCAATTTTAACTATTAATGTCCAAGCAATATCAATATGTAATCAAAACATGTATTTAAATATAATTTAACTAATAATTACCTGTTTTTACCAAGTATTCCATGTTGTCTAGGTTGAATCTACATGGACTAGATCCTTTTTGTGATTATTCCTTAAGGATGTATAAAAGGAGAATTTAAATAAATTTCAACTAATAACACACTTGACCAATGTAGAAACATGTATTTAATGTATTTAAAGGACAAAATAAAACTAAAACTATATTTACCTATATTTACTTATTCCATTGTACCATCTGCATCCTCTCTTTTTTGCAATGCATCTATGATTTCCTCATGCTCTTCCATAGAAATTGACCATAGCAATTTTTTTGAAGGTCTTCCATGATACTCATTTAGTTTTATATTTGTTGCCACCACCAAATATGAATAATGCATAATCTTTTTATGTGTTTCATAGTCTTCGAATGCAGGTAGACCATTCTTTCTTCTCAAGTATTTTCATAGCTAAGTGCCAACAACCACCACCGATCCTATTGGAAAACATGTTCAAAAACCACCATCAAATAACTTCTCAAAATTTACTTAAGGGGATCAAAGACTTGTTCTAAAAAATTGCTTAAGGGGATCTAAAACTTGTTATCAAAATTTGCTTAAGGAGGTGTCTTAAGGGGATCACCGTACCTGTTGGATAATGAAAGCTATCATCATCTTCTCGAGGTGTTAACAACTTATGTTTAGTTTCCATACAACGAGCCAACCAATATTTTGTTTGCTCTTCATTCCCCGTGTACAATAACAACATACATGTCCCCGCCAACAAAATTTGATTTTAATAACTTGTGCATATCCATATAAATAATTTAGTATTACAAAATAACTTTTAATAAAGTGAAATAAAATGAAATAAATTGGAATTAAAATTACCTCTTGTACAAGCAATCAAACACTATTACAATATTCATGCAAACAATTGATCATTTTCTTCAATAGTTCTTTCATATTGATTATGTGTTTTTGCAGGTGTCAACAATCTTTGTTCCCACTATTCAACCCATTTTGTATTTTCACATGCTTCCCAATCTCCTGAGATACAAAACTAGCAAAAGCATGCAAGCTCCCTTGTCCAAATAGTCCATGTGTGCTTGTTGTCGCGACTCCTTAAATGAATTCCATTTAGTAGATCCACTAATTGTCTCACAATTAACTCTAGATATTACTGTTCTCTTCCACCAACCAAAAGCATTCTGAACTCAGAGTAATCACTTGAACCAGTGTGCGTATAATCTCTATTACACCAACTACAACTTCAATGCGGCATCTTTAACATCAATCTCAATTTTAATTGTTCTCTTAGCAAGCAATTCTTTTGACATTAACGCATCTGTCTTACATCATGTTCTCCCCTACCACGCCCAAATTTTAAAAACTCCACATATGTTGGACATTAAGTCTCCTTAGAACTCTACTTCTAACCAATAGAACATTCTAGCATATTTGAACTAATTCCATAATAATTATTTGACCATATGAGGTAGTTCTTCATATGGGATTCTCTTTCTTAAATTTCTATAAAATATAATTAAAACAATATTGAACAAACTCTCATGAGTGTAAACTGATTGTCCCCTCAAAAAACGATACCCTCAAATTTTCTATCATCCTCAATGCTATCATTTGCATGTCTATAAATAATATGGACAAACATAGCTACTTGCACTGAATTATAATATTGAGATTGAATTTCCTCTTGCGGAGCGAGAGTATAATTCTCTGCAAAATCAACCATTGAAAGTATAGTACCAATTGGAAATGTGTTTCTACATGCGCAAAATTGGCCATCAAGCCATCGAGCATGTTCAGAGTGCATAACATATTTTGGTACAATTTTATTATTAAATTCACTCATAAATGCATGCACACTAACTTTTTCTGTAACTAAATCACAACACTTTCCTATTTTTCCATCTTTTAAAGAATAGTGAATATTCCTAAATCTTTTGACGTCTACTAATTGTTGTCCAAAAATCATGACTAACACATTTATGCAAACAAATTCTTAAAATGAAGATTTTACATTTAATGCATTTGTCCAAATACAAGAACTTAAATAGTACACTTATCATTAGATTTTTACAAACAAACTCGCAAATACTTTATTGTTTCAAGTGGGCATATCAATACCACAATCCTGTATAATCATGTTAGTATGCAAGGTACAACGTATATATCGAAAACATCATAAAAATAACAAAATTGAACATGTATTTTACAACAACAAGATATTTGCTT
The DNA here is from genome assembly GCA_007258455.2 of Sequoia sempervirens. NCBI lineage: Eukaryota > Viridiplantae > Streptophyta > Pinopsida > Cupressales > Cupressaceae > Sequoia > Sequoia sempervirens. The sequence goes on along the minus strand of VDFB02321440.1, from coordinate 60,870 downwards.
ATTAATTTTTACATACCGGGTTTACATTTTTCAAAAAGACCTTTGACTTATTTTAATATTACCAGTAACATCAATCGCTACAAAACTTTCTATAAAATTCAGCCTTTGTGTTGTATCTATTAGGCATTTTTGGTGAGGATCGCGAACTTTGGACCCCACCCTTAATTTTAAAACATCTCTAGCATTAGATGAAACCCTAGTATTATCATGCCAATATTTTTTGATCAAAGATTTAATTTCAACATTCAATTTTATATCAAACCTTAGTAGTCATCCACTGAAACTCCAACATTGATTGATAGGATCATTTTCTATACTTTCTCTTCTTTTTTCCACTCTTAGTAATGTTTTAGGATGTATTTTTAAAACTTCACTAATATTGCTTACCATTCTTTTATTCAAAGTTGCTTTATTAACTATAGCAGTAGTTATAGCTCTTCTTGTTGCTGTTTTTACCTTTAGATCTACTATTTTTCCCAATAGATTGAATGGCACTAGCAATAATAGACATAACATGTTTTAATGATTGATCTTTTCTTTTTGGTTTAACATAAAAGCCTAACCTTTTCATTACTTTCCTCATTTTTTGCATTCTCATCAAATGCATCATTAGTTGACATTGAAATGCAATTTTTTTATGATAAAAGAATTTGGTGTATATTCTATTCGCATGTGTTATTTTCCTCCAAGAAATTTGATCGGAAGATTATCGAAAACCACCACTTCCAATTTAAAAAAAGTATTTTCATTAAATTCAACATCACATTCTAGATTTTCATCTTCATTTTTCATCTTCATCTTCATTTTCATTTACATTTTCATCTTCATTTTCATCAACAAAATGGTTTCTATTTTCATTTTCATTTCATCTTCATTTTCATCAACAAACAGTTTTCATTTCTTACTTTCAAAACAGGTTTTGTTTTCATTTTCAAGAAAATGATCATTTTGATTTTCATTTGCAACAAAAGATTTTCTTTTTTGTTTTCAACAAATTCTATAAAAGTTTCATCTCTCTGAATATAGTCAATGTCAACATCATTAAGTCCAACATCTTGTAAAACTTCTACATACAAATTTACCATTTCACTAACATGTGGATTTGAAGACGTACCTGGATTTGTGCATATTGAAACATTCTCCATAGCATTCAAAGAGGGATTTGAATACATAGTAGGACTTGTTTGTATAATCATATTCTTCTCCAAATTGACTCCTTGCAAATTAGCTTCATCTACAACCATGGTATCCTCAATGTTTTCATCTTCAATAGTTGTTGAATTGGTTGCTCCACCATCATTCATTGATTTCATTCTCATTCTTCTTTCTCTTTGTCTTTGTCTCTCTTTTTCTCTATTTGCTTCAACTTCTTGAGGAGTCAATGTCTTCCTTCTCTTACTACAAGCTTTATCTCCCATAATTATAAAATTCTCAAGCACAAATGAATGTTAATAGTGAAAGACTTCAAAATATTCAATCCAAATTGGAAGTTGAATACCTATTAGGACAAAATTCTTTCTCTTATGTTCCTCAAAACAAGTAGAAAACTACCACAATTCCACTTTAAAAATTGTTTTCTTCATGCCTCCTTTGAAAAATTCAATCCATATTGCAAATTGAAAACCTTTTGTTCCTCCAAACAAGCATAAAAATAACGCAATTCCACTTCAAAAATCGTGTAGATGATGCCCCGTTTGATAAAATCAACTAAAAATCAAGTTCACCACCTGTAAATAGAATAGCTTATGAAAAATAATTTACTTTTACTGCTCTCGGCCATACATGTGAAGTTGCAGACTTCACAGTAATTTTTTGCAGTATATTTAAATAAAAGAAATGGGATCTCATTTATAAAATGGGATCCCGCTTATAAAAACCGAGATCTTGTTTATAAGAAGCGGGATCTTGTTCTATAATCAGGATCCCATTCTTCGGCATTGAATGCGAGGGCCATTGGCTAGGAAACAGGATCCCGTTTCCTTTACAACGGTCCGAATATTGTAGAATAGGGAACGGGATCCCGATTATAGGATGGGATCCCGTTTATTAATAAACGGGATCCCATTTTATAATCGGGATCCCGTTTTTTAAAATTTGATATTTTTTTTCTTTGTGGTCGGGTTTTTGCTTAGGTTTTTGGTTCAAGAAAAGCATTGGAAGTCCAAACCTAGGCCTTCAACCTGGTTTGACCTGCAAGTTGAAGGTCCTAACAATGTCAAAGAAAAATACCGACTTTGGACATATGGCTGACGACCTTTTTTGCAGAATTTTTTGATGAAATTAAAACCCATTTTAGATGAAACAATGCAGATTCTAAATATGTAATTTTTTTTGCAATTGGATTAATTTTTCTATTTTTCAATTAATTTCTAATAAAATTTGTCCATAAACTTTAAATATCAGGGTTTTTTACTATTTTAATAACTTGTGATCAGCATAACATTTTGACAAATGGATTGCATGAGAACAAACTTCAAACAATTATTTTCAATTTAAAAAATTAAAAATTAAAAAAAATGATAATTTTAGGTCATCTTATGCATGTCGTACACGACAATTTTTCAAAACGACAAATCTGCCTAGTAAAAATTTAACAAAAATAAAAATATTCAATAAAAAATTACAAAAAAATATCAAGAACAAGCTTCAATGAGTCATAAAACTTTTCCCAAAAGGATTTAGAAAAATATGATAATTTAAGTCAAAATGTGGATGTCGTACACGTGCATGGTATGGTAAAAAAAATAAAAATTTAAACAGTGGTTTTTAGAAAATTCCTATTAAAACTCAATTTGTACAATCTGGGTATTGAAATAAATTACATGTTTGGAAACTAGACTCCGAGCACTACATTTTATGATTAGTGACTTTTTTAAAGATTTCATCTCTAAGTGCTTCAAATTTTAAGGTCAAATGTGTCAAATTCTAAAAATCAAGAAAAACACTTCCACTTTTTGGCCAAAAAGTGGAGTCAACTTGCACACACCCTATTCCACATTATTCAAAGGAGGGAGTTCCATTAGATTGTTGCCCCCCATGTTTAAGGCTTAGGAGAAAAGTGCCAAGTATGAGCAAGGCTGCACATTTACACAAATGGTATTGAAACCCTATTTGGAAAGTGTTTAGGTCGTTTATTGAGAGTCCTTCCTCTACATCATATTGGTATTAGAGCCCAAAGATTTGGGAAAGAGAAATTTTGGAAGTTTTTCTATTCTTTTTGGTAGGTGGAAGTGAAGAACCTGGATGCCAAAAGACTATGTAGTGAGGAAAAGGAAAGGAAACCTACGTGAGGTATCATGAAGATAAGAAGATGCAATAGAAAACTCAAAAGGAGAAAATGAAAGACAATAGGATAAGCCTAGTTGCAGAGGTTGATAGGACAATGTAAGAGTTTGAAAAATGTATTAAGCTTGTATTGTAGTAGAGTCTTGAGAAAGCATCTCAAGGAAATTTTTGGCATTGGCCAATGAGAAAGAAGGTGAAGTGGCCCATACAGATGATTATTTAGAAAAGAAGAAGGCAACGGATGGTTACTTTGAAAAGAGAAAATAAACAAAGTAAGAAGAGACATTCATTGTCATGGACATGAAGAAAGATCAAGTGTTTTCAAGCAAGCATAGATATCATGGAAGAGAAATGTGGTGCAGGGGCACCTAGCTCCATCATGTAAATAGGGGTCCAAAGGTGGTTTAGTTTAATGTTGAGTCATCTTTGGGTGGAATAAGGTCTATTGATACCATTTCTAAGGTCTTTAGGTGATTAGAGTCTTATGAGGTCAATCTCGCAAATGTTGTAAAATCTTGACAATGTTGTCATAGTGCAAAAATGCAAAAATTGCAAAAGTGGGAAGTCCAATGGTCAAGTAGTTCAAAAGGTTGTTAGAGTCAATTGTGTGAGTTTTTTTTTGGTTTGTAAGGTTTAAATAAAATATGTATGGGTTGAAGAAAGGTTATGGAGCTGATTTTTGTTAAAAAGCAATAAAAAACCTTCATATTCTGTGTGTTTTCTAGTAAATTTGCTGCTACAGGCTACTGTACGGCTCCGTACTAATTGATTTTGATTTAAAGTGCATTGTATTTTATGATATATGAATTAAATTTTTTGAGTTTTGATTTGGAGTGATTTCATCAAGTTAGGAGGATTTTAGACCCAAAATACTAAAAATGGGTTGAAAACCCTATTTTGAGGGTTTCAGAGTAAGAAAATGGCATAATTGACCATTCCACCAATGAAACTCTCTGAAAGTAAATGGAATGGTGTTATATAGGGTTTTCTTTCATGTTAGTAGGTTTTTGGATGCAGGGAAGGAGTTTTTGGGCTAATATGATGATGCCCTAGGGTGAAATTCACATGTTTTCATGCAAAAGAGAGGTGGAGAAGCTAGGGTTTGTCAAAAATATTTTGTGATTGGTCTTATCAAGGTAGAAAAAATTTATGTAGACTTAATTTGATGTGTCTAGGGTGTTGGTGAGGAGATTTGAAACCTGGAATACATAATTTCAATAAACCCCCTTGAAAGTAAGCTTAAATAGGGTTAGATGAGATTTTGAAGTTTGGTGAATCTGCGGTTGTTTTTATTGATGAAAATTATTGATTCAAACCTTTTGTATCCTATTTAGAGCCCTGGAGTGGATATTGGTGGTTGGAAGAAGTTTCATCGCATACTTGCTTTGTAAAAGAGACCTAATTGGGCTTTGTTGCAGCCTAGCAGCCAAATTTTAAGGGGTGAAGGTCTAAAATAAGTGTATGCAAAAATTAGATATGTTAAAGAATGACATAAAGGATATCTATAATGTCAATCATTTTATGGGTGTGAAACTTCTTTGAAATATATGAAGAAAATTCACTATTTGATATGCTATAAGAAGAATATGAAGAAATTGTGAAACAACACCAAGTTAGGGTTTTCAAGATTGAAGGATTGTTCATAATAGATTGAATTGTGATTGTTTGAATATCTCCTCCCTGCTCTGCACCAATTGGTATCAAAACATAATTTTTGATCTTTTGAAGGAGATAAATTAAAGTTTGAAGAGGAAAAAGTTATAATTTGAAAGGACAAGATGCCTCCTAAAGGTAGTGCAGTCATTGCTAGAGAGATAAGGATGATGAAAGAGTCTCAAGAAGTAGTTTTTGCTAGATTGGAAGCATTAGAAACAAATCAAAGGAGAGGAAAGGCCACTGAAGAGGAAAGTGATCAAGAGGAAGAGGAAGAGGGTGAGAATGAAAACCCTCCAAGAATATTCCAAGGTGATGATGAGTTGGACTCTGATGAAAGAAGGATGGTGAAAATGTTGAAGGTTGTCAAAGGATATGCTTTTGAGGTGAAAATGGAATTTCCAATATATAGTGGAAATTTGGATGCAGAAGAAGTGTTGGATTGGGTTGATGTGATGGAGATTTACTTTGAATACAAGGAGGTAGCATAAGAACAAAAGGTAAAGTTTGCAAAGACTAAGTTTAAAGGAATTTCCCTAACTTGGTGGAACTATGTACAAGAGGAAAGATTGAAGAAGAGAAAATAAAAGATCAGTTCATGGGATAGGATGTGTCAAAGATAAAGAGTCAATTCTTGCCAGGTGATCATGCAATTCAGACATTTAGGAAGGTGAAAAACTTAAAGAAAAAGGAAATGGATGTGATCATGGCATATACAAATAAGTTTCACAAGTTGACCATTAGAGAAGCTCATGTTGAAGATGAAGTTGAAAAGATATCAAGGTATATGAATGGATTGAGATTTCAAATTCAAGATGAAATAATTATGGCTACTCCTAGGACGGTTGAATAATGTTTTCAATTGGATGCTAGGGAAGAAGAGAATTTAAAGAGAAGGAAAGCAAGACAAGGAAGAGGCAGAGGAAACACTAATAGAGGAAGAGGTTCAAGAAAGTCCTATGAAGACCAAGAGGATGCAAGTAAAAGCAAAGACCAAGTTGTTGATCAAAGAGGTGGCTTTAGAGGTAGTGGATCAGGTTTTAGAGGAATATTTGGTTGACAAGGAAGAGGTTCAAACACATTCTCTAGAAGATGTTATAATTGCAATTAGTTTGGCCATCAAGCATGGAAGTTCATGGAGAAACAAGCTTCTACTTCACAAGGTGGTGATAAGAGAGTTCAGTTGGTGCAAGCGGAATATTGTGAGAGTGTTAACTCTCCTAATTAGCTTGTTGCTCCAGAAGTTGTAGAATCCTTAATGGTTAGAAGAAAACTCCTCAAATCATCCAAGGAGAAGGAGCCAGAACAAAGAAGAACACTTTTCAATACAACTTGCAAATGCATGGGAAAGGTATGTAAAGTTGTGATAGATTTAGGAAGCACATATAACATGGTGTCTGTTGAAATGGTTGATAAACTTAAGTTGGAAAAGATACCACATGAAACACCTTATAAAGCATCTTGGTTGAATGAAATTCAATCTATTTTGGTGAAAGAGCGAGCTTGGTTTGAGTTTAACATAGGTAGGTGGATAGGGTATGTGCAGGATCATGATGGGCCAAAAAGTGGCGATATGATGGGTATGTGTAGGGTATGTGGCTGACGACCTTTTTTTACCCAAAATTGATGAAACAAAAAGGGGTTTTAAAGGAGATTCTCAGCTTTCCACCAATATAAATTATTCTTTACTTTGAATTTAATAAATAATTATTATTCATTTTCTATTTGAATTACGACTAAAGTCTTGATTGATAGGCTAATTGAAAAAAATCTATAGCTTTCAAATGGTATCACATTTTTTGAATCTGAAACATGTGTAACATTTTATGCTTTGCATACTATAGGATTAAAAAAAAAATGAATTTCATCAAGTTTTGACCAAGTTAAGGTGGTGAGACATACAAGTTTTACATTTTTTTAATTTTGTAAAAAAAAATTCATAATTAATTATTTACTTGGAAAAAATTACAAAAAAATATGCATCACATTGGGACATGAGTCCTCTACTTATATCTAAAATCTTATAAAAAAATATTATCATTTTATTGTGGTTAGGGTGGTCAGACAGACACCTACTTCTTATTTTTTCCCTGAAATTTAAGTACTACTGCGTTGAAATTTAAAATTTTCACCAAATAGATTTTTTTTTTCTTTTAAATAAACCTAGTAGTTTAGAAACTACATTCAATTTGCTACAAATTCTATTCTTACATATTTTTTAATAATATATATAACTTATTCAAATTTTTACATCAAGTTGCCTAACTCTGATTTTTCTGAATTTTTTGCCACTTAAGGGCCTGTTTTTTCCATGATGATCTTGCACATACCTAAATCTACAAAGATAGGATTCTATGTGATGTGTTGCCTATGAATGTGTCATTTTCTACTAGGGAGACCATGGCAGTTTGATAGACATGCAATATATGATGGTAGGAACAATACTTATGAGATTGAAAAGGATGGAAACTCTTTCACTTTGACTCCACTAGTAGAAGATGATAAGGGACAAACTAAGGTAGCCAAGGTGATAATGCTAGGTAAGAAAGATTTTATAAAGATAGAGGAAGAAAAGAATATGGAGGTTGCAGCCACTTCAAGACTTGAAAGTACCAATACATTAGAGGTGAAGAATGATCTGATTCTAGAGGAAAATGATAGTGAGAAGGTCAAGGATGAATTGATTTTGGAAGTTCAATATTGGCTTTAAAAACATCTTGCTATGATGGTAAGTGAAGTATTCCATTCATTGTTTGCACAAGAAGATAGTGATCATTCAAAGGTGGGTAAACTTGAGGTTGATAACCCTGAGGTTGGTTATCTCATCTCATAGGTTGGTATTCCTACTCAAGCAATAGACATAAGGTCACAACCACAGAGGGAAGAGGTGAAAGGAAAAGGTGGAGTGATTCAAGGTGAATGGAAAAGACATATGGGTGAGTTCAAGCATGCATCAAAGGTAAAGAAGAAGAAAGTTCATAATAGGGATGGAAAAGGTATAGTTGTAGGAAAAAAATTAGGTTCCACATCAGTTACAAATGAAGAACGAGTCAAAGCACATTTATCAAGTGGGCCATTGGAGTTGGAGCAATTGCTAGATGCCAAGAGGTTCACATATGCAAAGACCAATGCTAATTTTCAATATTTGATCCAATAGAAAGGATTACCAGATAAGGACATTTGGAGATCAAATGAATGACATGATCAAGCATGGTTTGTTGCAACACAATCCTCAAGGCGCTTGATTCCCTTTTCTATCCGAGTGTATGGTGCAGGGGCACCTAGCTCCATCATGAAAATAGGGGTCCAAAGGTGTTTTTGTTTAATTTTGAGCCATCTTTGGGTGGAATAAGGTCTATTGAAACTATTTATAAGGTCTTTACGTGATTAGAGTCTTATGAGGTCAATCTTTACAATGTTGTCATAGTGCAAAAATGCAAAAAATGCAAAAGTGGGAAGTCCAATGGTCAAGTAGTTCAAAAGGTTGTTAGAGTTGGTTGTGTGAGTTGATTTTTGGTGTGTAAGGTTTAAATAAAATATTTATGGGTCGAAGAAAGGTTCTGGAGTTTATTTTTGTTGAAAAGAAATAAGAAACCTTCATTTTCTATGTGTTTTCTGGTAATTTTTTTGCTACAGGCTATTGTATAGCTCCGTACTAATTTCTTTTGATCTAAAGTGCATTGGATTTGATTGATATATGAATTGAATTTTTTCTAATTTTTATTTGGAGTGATTTCATCAAGTTAGGAGGATCTTAGAGCCAAAATACTGAAGACAGATTGAAAACCCTCTTTTGAGGGTTTGAGAGTAAGAAAATGGCATAATTGACCATTCCACGAATGAAACTCTCTGAAATTTAGTGGAATGGTGTTAGATAGGTTTTTCTTTCATGTTAGTGGTTTTTTGGATGCAGGGAAGGAGGTTTTGGGCTAATATGATGATGCCTTAGGGTGAAATTCACATGTTTTCATGCAAAAGAGAGTTGTAGAAGCTAGGGTTTTTCAAAAAGCTTTTGTGATTGGTATTATAAAGGTGGAAAACATTTATGAAGACTTAATTTGATGTGTCTAGGGTGTTGGTGAGGAGATTTGAGACCTGGAATACAAAGATTCAATAAACCCCTTTGAAAGCAAGCCTAAATAGGGTTAGATGAGATTTTGAAGTTTGGTGAATCTGTGTTTATTTCTATTGATGAAAATTGTTGATTCAGACCTTTTTTGTTTTGTTTAGAGCCTTGGATTGGAGATTTGTGGTTGGAAGAAGTTCCATCACATACTTGCTTTGTAAAAGAGGCCCAATTGAGCTTTGTAGCAATGTAGCAGTCAATTTTAGGGGGTGAAGGTCTAAAACAAGTGTATGCATAAACTAGATACATTAAAGAATTCCATAAAGGGTATCTAGAATTTCAATCCTTTTGTGGGTGTGAAACTTCTTTAGAAAGATATGAAGAAAAATCATTGTTTGATATGTTATAAGAAGAATATGAAGAAATTATGAAACAACGCCAAGTTAGGGTTTTCAAGATTGAAGGATTGTTGAAAATAGATTGAATTGTGATTGTTTGAAGATCTCCTCCTTTCTCAACATCAAAATTTTCTCCAGTAGAAACACATGCAAAGGTCCATTAGCAAGAGGTACACTCAAGAAACCAATAGGTTGGTGATGATTAGACCTTTGATAAGAAGATGGGTATAGTAGAGATCAAGGAAGACCCAAGTCAAAAAGCCCAAGGAGCTAGTGGAGAGGTAACTTGGCCTCATGGGTTTTATCTAATGTATGTTGTTGATAATTATTTCATAGGGGTAGACCAAGGAGATAACAAAGAGGATGAAAAAATAGACAGCACTAATGAGGCATATGAAAGGGAAATAGACTTTTGGAGTCTTTTTGTTGAGAAGAAGATCATCAGGAGGAGGTATAAAAAGAAAGCATGAAACAAAAGTGTGAAGGCCAAGCTAGATCAAGCCAAACATGGAAAGGATCATGAGAATGTCAACAAACAACTCTGTATGCAACACAATTGGAAGAAGCAAAAGAAAAGCAACCCATCATTTGAGGTGGACCTCAAATTTTCTCTCCCCTGCGAGTATGATGTACGCGTTGTTAATAGATGTAGGACAACTAAGAGGGGGGGGTGAATCAATTGTCACCACATTTAAACTAAAAAATTCAACACATCAATTTCACAACTACATAGTTTTGTTATTAAGCATGAGCATGAAATGCAGAAAAGAGAAAGTAAAATCAATACATTGAACACCAGATTTTACATGGAAAACCCAATGAGGGAAAAACCACGGTGAGGATTAAATAACAATATAAAGTAGTTCCAAAACCAAATGTATAAGGCTCACTACCAAGGGCTCATTTCCTTGAAAGGACTCGCTCTCCAGATACAAAAGCTCACTGCTTACAAGGAGGCTCACTACCTACAAAGAGATTTAAAAAACAAATTGGGCTTCACAGCCAAAATGAACTGAAAAGAGTGTACCTAACAAGTGTTGATATAGTTCCAGTGACGCTCAATAGATAGACTTAACACACTTCATCATTTTTTTATCTTCTTCAACTTCACATTCACAACTTCCTAATCGATCACACACTTTTTTAATGTTCAACTATGTCCAATATATATACTCAATTCATCTGCAAGCATCAATTAGGTCGACCTAATTAGATGCATTTCCTTGTTTATTAAAAGCTACCAACTTGTCAGCTACAAGCATTCACAAAATATTTCCAAAAGGAAATCCAAATGTCCAACACGCTACATCATCTCAACATGGACCTAAGATAGGTCGCACATATATCTACATAAGAAAAATTAATTCACCATATCATAACTTATCCAAGAAGTCGGACAAAAATAAACTTAATTGTAAAAATTAATCAACAGAATAATGTCAGCCACTGGAGACAATACCTGTAAATGTCAAATATTTCTTTGATGCATTCTTTTGTCTCATTCATATGTTTAGATGGTACTTTCTTTGCTTTGTTACACCTTCTTTCAAGCGTAGTTTTGAATTTATGTCCTTTGGGTCCTTCCAGTAATGTTCTCTCTTCAACAATCTCTACAAGATCATTTGGTAAAGAATCTGACACATACCTTTATTTAGAAAATAATTAACAAACACATCATCAATTTTAAGTTTCTCAACCGAAGAGCACGCATTCTACATTTCATCAATCTTCTTCATTTCACCCTTATCCAGTAATATTCGTATATCCTTTGTATCAGATCCAGATAGAAATTCTTCTTCATTCTTCTCTTCTGGGACACTTGTTACAATAGTTTTCCCCTTTTTCAGTTCTGGAGGAGACTTACCAATGATAACTTCCAACTCTCTCTTACCGGTGGATGAACCCACTTCAAATTGACTCGGTATTGACATACCAGAGCATAGATTTGTTCTTAAGGATGTCAAATATGATTTTCACACACTTACATTATCCGCTGACAATTCCAAGTATTTGTAGACTTGTTTCCCAATAGGAATATCATATTCCCACACTACATTTTCTCTTCCTGGTAGAGAGTTCAAAAATTAAAAGACCAAGCACATAAGAAAAGATCCAAACCAAAAGGGCTAACCCTCAACCAACAAAATTTGGGCACTCTCAATTAGATTTTCAATTAATAGGCTACACAAATCAAACTACCTATTTTCCTTAACCATCATATGTGCAATATATACAACAATAGCCGATGTTGAGTCTTTACGATTTCTAAAATAGTTTTTATAGGAAATGGCATATGCAACAAACCTTACAGTTGAATCTACAAGAGTGTTTATCAATAGAGCTCAAGGATCTTTATTAATTCCAGTAAGTTCCTCCACATCTTTGTATTTCACACTTTTCTTTCCAGGGAGATCCCCAATACTCCATAAGCCAGTAATCACTTCAATCACTTCCTTTGTGATTAGGTAGGGTTTTTCCAATATAATGATGTCATTCTTGAAATGACTCAACAAGAACAAGATGAAATATTTATCAGAAAACCAAGGAAATTCTCCCCATAAATCCATAGCTAGGGTTTTCATTCTCTGTAATTTGTTTTGCTTCAGCCCTAGTTCCATTTCTTTCATCTTCCTATGATCAAATTATTCCAATTCAACTCCTTTCATCTTTAGTGGAATGTTGCCACTTGATCCTCTATCCATTGTCATGCTTAACTTTCTTGAATTTTTTAATGTTTAGTCAAGACTTATTTTCCTTCAGAGACTGAATAATAATTTCTTTAGAATTGATTTGGATCACTTCGAGATTGCTCCAAGATTCCTTTTCAAACTCTTTAAGAGCTCAACTAATCAAAGAGGCTTACAAATTTTACCTTATACACCATTGATTTTCCCTAATTCATATCAAATGCAACAAACATTAAAAATTTGCTAAAAACATTCTTCTCAATAAAGAAAACCCTAATTCGATCCACAAATCAGTATGTCAACATGTTTTCTTTTGGTTCCTTTTCCAAAGCCTCTGATTATTCATTCTTCACATTCCATCCTCATGCCAGCCTCTAACATGCCATTCATCCAGGGGGTTTTTACATTTTCTGATAATGTTCCCCCTAAGACCATGCTAGGCCTAATTCCTGGAGGAATTTTCTATACCAGATGAGGGCACAGACACATCAATAGTTTCAGGTTCTTCTTCTTCTTTCTTATTCCATATCTTATTCATCTCTTGCTTCATCTCTTCTTTGTTAATCTTCTTTACCGGTTCATTCTTCTCTACCGGAGCAAACTGCTTTCCCTTCTTACTTCTACAAACCTTTGAGATATGTCCATGTTACAATTATAATAGGCAACACTTTTTTGATTAGTCTAACCTCCATTACTTCTCGATCTACACTTATTTTCTTTGTTTCCAAATTTGTTGTAGGTATAGCAGTAGCCATTAAAAGATTGATTCATTCTACCTCCATTAAATTTGCTCATCATTACCTGACTAATCATTCTCACCTAAGATTTGCATTCAGTAGCTTTATGTCCAACCTTCTTACATGAAAAACATTTTCCAAAGAAAGAACCAAAAAACGGATTCATCTTGCATTATGTTGCCTTGTGACCATATTTATTATAGGAAAAAAAATATCATTGAAAGAGGGATACCTTTGTGCATTAGGCTATCTCACATGCGGTATCCTTGCAAAATTTATTTTCTACTCCCCTTTGTCCTGAGTCATTTGATTGTCTTTTGAACTTTCACCTACTTCATTTCCTAGGCCACCTTTGTCTTTACTTTTTTTTTTATCCTGCAAGCAGTTCTCCAAGCTTGTCAGAGCTAGATCTGAAATTGTTCTCACAGAGTTTTTCCTTCTCTAGCTCAACTCTCAATTTTACTACCTCTTGTTTAGGTTTAGAGCATTCATAAAATTTGTTCTATGCCATTGTATTCAGACATTCTTCAATTCTCTTCTTTTCTTCTACAAGAACTTTTAGTCCAATGATCTCTTGTTTTTGTTGCTCACTTACTTCTATGTGTCTTTCTTTGAATTTATTTAATTTTTCTTTCAGCTTCTAGACACATTTATTAGCCTCATCTAGATTTTCTTTCAAGTCTTTGTTTTCATTTTCTGCCTTATCATAATCTTCAAGTGTAGTCTGGATTTCTTCTTTATCATCCATCTGATCAACCTTTAGGATCTTCCTCAAGCAGTTAAGCTCTACACCAAGGAACCAATGCTCTGATACCAATTGTTAATAGGTGCAGGAAAACTGGGAGGCGGGGGTGAATTAGTTGTCACCACATTTAAACTCAAAACTTCAACACTTATCAATTTCACAACTACATAGTTATGTTATTAAGCATGAGCATGAAATGCAAAAAATAGAAATTAAAATCAATACACTGAACACTAGATTTTATGTGAAAAACCCAATGAGGGAAAAACCACAGTGGGGATTAACTCACAATATAAAGTAGTAACAAAACGTAATGTATAAGGCTCAGTACCCTGAAAGGACTCATTGTCTAGATACAAAAGCTCATTGCTTACAAGGAGGCTCATTGCCTACAAAATATTTACAAAACAAAATTGGGCTTCACATCCAAAATGAAGTGAAAAGAGTGCACCTAACAAGTGTTGATACAGTTTCGGTGATGCTCAATAGAAAGACTTAACACACTTCATCATTTTTCACTCTTCTTCAACTTTACGTTCACAACTACCTCATTGATCACACACTTTTTAATCTTCAACCTTGTCCAATATCTATACTTAATTCATTTGCAAGCATCAATTAGGTCACTAATTAGATGCATTTCCTTGTTTATCAAAAAATACCGACTTGTCAGCTACAAGAATTCACAAAATCTTTCCAAAAGGAAATCCAAACATCCAACATGCTACATCATGTTGGCATGGACCTAAGATAGGTTGCACATATATCTTCATAAGAAAAATTAATTCACCATATCACGACTTATCCAAGAAGTCAACCAAAAGTAGACCTAATTGCAAAAATTAATTAGTAGAAAAATGTTAATATGCCATATGAGCACCAGAGCACAATAGATTTTGAACATATATGCTTTCAATCATAAATTGTTTCCCAAAAGTGCAAGCAACAACAATCAACTACGAAGGATTGCGGACTAGAATAGTAGAGGGTGCAACTTGAATACCGATTTAGATACCAGACCAAAATACCAGATCAAGCACTGACTTAGACTTGCAATCACAACATGGTGACATCAATGACAACACAAAACTATAGAGATGACCATTCTTCTTCATTCTTCCAACAAGAGCATCACCTTGAATTATGCTTTAAAGGTCATTTTGATTTTTTTTTATCAATAAGGTCATTTAAGACCATTTTGAGTCATTTGAAGTCATTTCATGATGTTTTATGGTATTTTGGAGTCATATTAAAAAAGTTGCAAAAAATTGCAAAATGTTGTCAAAAGTTGTCAAAAAGGTGCAAATGTGGTCATTAGTGTTAACAAGGAGTTAGAGGTTGGATTTTTTTAGTTAGTATTAATGGATACATGTTAAATATTCCTTGTAATATCAACCTCAAGGGTTGCATGGAGTTGGAATGAGAAAAGCATCATTTTTCCATGTTTTATATTGCATTTTTCTATGAACAATGATTGTAATTCACATGGTATAGACTAGTACAGATAATTACGGTCATAAAACCACTTGGAAAAGTTGGAGGGTAGTCTTAAATTTCAAATTCTTTTTGTTTGGTAGAATTTCATCAAGTTTTGTGCAAGATATTGCAATTTTGGTGAATGCAAGTCTAAACTGTGTCTAGGGTTTCCTGCAAACTAGAAAAATTCATATCTTATGTTTTAACCATCCAAATTTGTTAAAAATTGGTGAAGATATCTTTTTTGATATGTTGTAAGAAACCCTTTAAATGAAAATTCATATTTTTCAATTTTGATGGATATATTAGTGAGAGTTTTCTTGCATTTGTGTGTAAACAGTCGAAAATAACCCTAGTTCCTTGTTGCTATGAACAATCTATGCATTAATCGTTGATGGAAGGGTGTAGAACCATGTTGGAATGTTGTTGGTGGCCTAAAAAGGTCTAGAATCTCATGTTATATACTGTTCCATTATTGAATGCCTTGATATTGCAGTTTCAAGGTCTTAAGATGCAGTAGGTTGTTTGTGGTTGAACACATTTGTGCATAGGTTGGCTAAGGTTGGGTTAGAAACCATTGAAATGTGTTGTAGTAGGTCTACATAAACCAAGTTGTCCATATTCCATGTTATTCTCAAGGAGGGAGTTCCATTATATTTTTTCCCCCAATGTTTAAGGCTTAGGAGCAAAGTGCCAAGTATGAGCAAGGTTGCACATTTACATAAATGGCATTGAAACCCTATTTGGAAAGTGTTTAGGTTGTCGATTGAGAGTCCTTCCTCTACATCAAAATGTTTAGTGCTGGCCTAATTTGAAATTTCAAAGTGTGAAGCATGTATTGCCAACCTTGGATAAATTTTTCAAGGTTGAGGATGGTATAAGTATGAGTTGAGATGTTAAAGGTTGTCAAGAAAGAAATAATATATCGGGGTGATGCAAGAGATGTGAATTGTTGAAGAGTAGAGTGCAAGTTTGAGCATAGTAGTGTGAACTTCAAAGTGTTGGAATTTTGAATGCAGTGAGCTGAAGGTTTCCTCAATCATTTAAAAAAGATTTTGAAGTTGTTGGAGCTATTATGGTGGATTCTCTATTGCATTGAGAAGTTTTTCTCTGTGTAACATTTTTCTTCTATCTTCTTTTTTTCTTTCTATGGCAGTTAGCCTTAGACGTGAGCCTTTTTGGATAGTGTGTCATATTTTGGTAGTGATCCCTTGTACCAGTATTGAAATTACTTATATTGTGAGTTTAACCTTATCATGGTTCTTCCCTCATTAGGTTTTCCACGTAAATCTGGTGTTCTCTTATGTATGATGTTGGTTATTTTAGTTTTTGTTGTCTACTTTTCATGTTTAAACATTATAATACATTAAGGGCTTAAGGAATGCATGTGGATTTGATTACTACTAAGGGTTTTGATGTTTTAATTTGGTACAATTGATTCAACCCCCCCTCAGTTGTCTTGTTCATTTAACAATTGGTATCAGAGCAAGGTTCCTTGGAGAAAATTTTAACCACTTGAGGTAGATCTAGGATGGCGAGCAATATAGATTGACCTAGATTTGATGACACATATAAAGATGGAAGGATATCTATCATCCTTTGGATATGAGATTGAAAAGGAAATAAAGAATCAATATGTTGCACCTGTGAATGGTCTGAGCACAAGCGATGAGATCAAGTCACATGAAATAAATGGTAAGGAAAAATTTATTCTTGTGAATAGTCTTTCAAATTTTGAATTAGTAAAAGTTATGAATCTTAAGATTGCTAAAGAAGTTTGGGATAATCTAGAAAGCATTGAAGGAGATGATAAGGTTAAATTAGTGAAGTTGTGGAATCTCAAGGCACAATTTGAGATCCTGCAATTTTTTTAAGATGAAACAATTACAATCTACATGCAAAGAGTTTATTGGATAGTAAGTGCGATGAGAGGTCTTTGTGTGCAAGTCAAAGAACCAAGAGTGGTAAGGAAAGTTTGCATATCTCTTCTTGATATTCTTACAATGAAAACTTATCTACTATTGAGGAAGTTGAAAATTTTAATAATTATTCTAGAGATCAATTGTTGAGTACACTAACTTCATTTGAAATGAGAAAACATGGTTTGAAAAATGGTACAAAAATGGAGACAACTTTCAAGGATAGAAATCAAAAAAGGTTGAGGATTCAGATGGAAAATATCTTGATGATGTGGAAGCTAAATTTGTAAGAAGGATGAAAAAGCACACTGATAAGTACAAAGGTAAACTGCCTTTCAAATGTTTTAGCTGTGGAAATATAGGTCATTATGCTTTAAGATGTCCAAATAGAGTTGTGAACATTAAAAGTAAGGAGAACAAAGGAAAGATGATTCAGAGAAGTTACTATGTTAGAGAAGATGTTGGTATTTCTAATGATGAATCTGATTATGGAGATGATGATGAATGCTTGTTCTTGGCTATAAGAGATGGATCTACTTTTGCTAACTCTAAAATTTGTGTGATGGAACGTGTTTTGGAAAAAAAAGGATAAGATTGAAGGTACTTTGGTATCTTCTTTTCATGCTAGATAGGATAAGAACCATTGGGTTGTTGAAAGTGGCTACTCTAATCACATTACTAGAGACAAAAGTAAGTTTGTTAAACATTAAAATTATGATGGTGGATTAGTTAAATTTAGAGATAATTATGAAGCTAACATTTGTGGAATAGGTTCAATCAGTTTTGATGGCAAGCATAATACTGAAGATGTTTACTATGTTAAAGGCTTGAGGCATAATATTTTGAGTGTAAATGAATAATACAAAAACAAGAGAGGTTATTATATAAGGGCAATACATTATCATGTACCTTCAAACGAAATGTTTCTAAGTGCCACGATTTCCGAGTAACAAAACATCAAAGTTTACTGCCCTTTTGCACTTTGGTCTCTTAAGAGATATCACCAGTACAATGTAGAACAAACTATTCTAGCATGTTTGGGTGTGAAAGAGGACCGTACCTAGCATAAACCTATCCATCTAGATGTGTTGGAATTGTTACTTTGGTTGCATGACGAACAAAATAAAAATCACATTATATGCATCTGACAATTTTTCCATCAACTGAAAACTCGTCACCATGGGAAAATGCTTTAGAGATATCAAAAAATGAGATATTTTAATGTAGAGGGGCCCTTCATGATCATGTACCTTCAAATGTAATTTTTATAAGTGCCATGGTTTTTGAGTAACAACTTTTCAAAGTTTGCTACCCTTTTACAATTTGGTCTCTTAAGAGATATCGTCAATGCAATGTAGCTTAGACTCTTTTGACATATTTGGGTGTTAAATAGGACCTTCCCTACTATAAATCTACCCATCCAAACATGTTGGAATTGTTTGTTTGGTCACATAATGAACAAAAAAAAAATTACACCACCTTGGAACTTTACATTCTAGGCATTTGATGATTTTTCTATCAACTGGAAACTTATCACCACGGGAAAATGGATTGGAGATATAAAAAAATGAGAGAAGTTAACTTAGAGGGGCCCTACATGATCATGTAGCTTCAAATGAAATGTTTCTAATTTCCATGGTATCTAAGTAACAACTTGTTGAAAGGGTGATCCCACAATACTGGTTTACAATTTTTGGCCAAACTGGACACTGAACTATTTTTTCCTAACTAAAGCTTCACTTTTGGGAACCTATAGCAGTTAAACCTTGAAAAAATTGAAGATGATACAAACTAGTCATTTGTGACATTTTGTCTATAGATTCTAAATATATTTTTTTCAATTTTTTTTGAATCAGATTGCATTTATTTTTCAATCTCCTTCAAAAACTAGTTTTTTTCAGTAAACACCATTTTTAAGGTGTGACACTCACCATATAACACATAATTTTTTTTCCATGAAGGATAAAATTCTATTTTTTTTGAATTTATATTTGTAACTAAGATATCTAGTGCTTCCAATTGGTTTCATAGTTTTTTATTGAATATTTTTTCCTTAATCAAGTTTCAAAGTTAAACCAATTACAATTCAGACATAGGCGGACCATATAACACAACTTTTCTTGTGTGTATCAAAATTCAATTTATATTTTTTTTGTTGGATCGAGGACTTCAATATCTGGTGCACTCATATTTTTCAATTTTTGTTTTTGATAATATTTTATTTTTCCACATGTGCAGAATAGAGAGCTTGATTTTAGGTGAAAAACCTACATTCACAAGAAATAAAAAATAAATATAATAATAAAATTAAATTTATTTCAAATTATACTTTTTGGGAAACTTATAATAAGGACTACATACTTAAATAAAATTAAATTAAATGAATTCATTTCAAGATCCCCCAAAAGGTAAATCAAAAGTGGTTTTTTATTAGCATTTTGATAGGTGTAAAGGAGACTCCATTATAGGTACATGGTTTAAAACTAGTGGGGTTCTATCCAAGGGGGTTTGAAATAAGGTATTTTGATCAAACCCTCTTCAATTGGAATGCTTTAAATAGAAATTTTTATGGCTTAAATCATTATATTTTCTAAAAATATGTGATTTTAGAAAAAATCATAATCTCCCAAAAATTGTAAACCATCTTTGTGGGATCACTTGTCAAAGTTTTTTGTCATTTTTCACTTTGGTCTCTTAAGAGATATCGCCAGTGCAATGTAGCACGGATTGTTTCAACATGTTTTGGTGTGAAAAAATACCTTCCCTAGCATAAACGTACCCATCCGAATGTGTTGGAATTGACAATTTGTTCACACAATTAACATAATTAAAATTATACCACCTTGGAAGTTTACACTGCATGCATTTGATGCTTTTTCTATCAATTGGAAACTCATCACCACGGGAAAATGGATTGGAGATATCAAAAAATGAGAGAGGTTATCTTAGAAGGGCCCTACATGATCATGTAGCTTCAAATGAAATGTTTCTAATTGCCATGGTATCTGAGTAGCAGGTTGTCAAAGTTTGTTTCTCTTTTGCACTTTGGTCTCTTAAGAGATATCGTCAGTGCAATGTAGCATAGATTGTTCTGACATGTTTGGGTGTGAAAAAGGACCTTCCGTAGCATAAACCTACCCATCCGAGTGTTTTGGAATTTTCAATTTGTTTGCACAATGAACATAATTAAAATTACACCACCTTGCAACTTTACATTGCATGCATTTGATGCTTTTTCCATCAACTAAAAACTCATCTCCATGGGAAAATGGATTGGAGATGTCAAAACCTAAGAGGGGTTATTGTAGAGGGGCACTACGTGATCCTACATCTTTAGATAGAATATTTTTAAGTTCCATGGTTTCTGAGTAATAGCTTTGCAATGTTTGCTACCCTTTTGGGCTTTGGTCTCTTAAGAGATATCACCAGTGCAATGTAGCTCAAACTATTTCAATATGTTTGGGTGCAAAATAAGACCTTCCCTAGCATAAACCTACCCATCTAGATGTGTTGGAACTATCATTTTGGTCACACGATGAACACCTTACAAATTTACACCACCTTGCAACTATACACTACATGTATTTGATGTTTTTTCAATCAACTAAAAAACTCATCACCATGGGAAAAAGGATTGGAGATATGAACTGAGATATGCTAGTATAGAGGGGACCTACATGACCTATACCTTTAGATGGTTTTTTTTTAAGTGTCACGGTTTTCGAGTAATAGCTCATCAATGTTTGCTACCCTTTTGCACTTTGGTCTCTTAAGAGATCGTTGATGCAATGTAGCTCAGACTGTTCCAACATGTTTAGGTGTGAAAGAGAACCTTACCTATAATAAAAGTACCCATTTGAATGTTTTGGAACTATTGGTTTGGTTGAACAACGAATAGAATGAAAATTATGCCACCTTGCAACTTTACACTACATGCATTTGATGTTTTTTCCATCAACTGAAAACACGTCACCATGGAAAAATGGATTAGATATATCAAAAATTGAGAGAGGTTATTATAGAGGGTATCTACATGATCCTATACCTTCAAAAAAAAAAATTTAAGTGCCATGATTTTTGATTAATAGCTTGTAACAAATTTCTACCCTTTTGCACTTTGGTCGCACAATGAACATAATAAAAATTAAACAACTTCACAAATTTACACTGCATGCATTTGATGCCTTTACCATCAATTGGAAAACTCATCACCACGAGAAAATGGTTTAGAGATATCAAAAAAAAAGAGAGGTTATTATAGAGGGGAACTACATGATATTTTACCTTTAGATGGAATGTTCTTATGTGCCACGGTTTTTGAGTAATAGCTAGTCAAAGTTTGCTACTCTTGTACACTATGGTCTCTTAAAAGATATCATCCATGCAATGTAGCTCAAACTGTTTCATCATCTTTGGGTGTGAAATAGTACCTTCCCTAGCATAAACATTCCCATCCAGATATGTTAGAACTATTAATTTTTTTCATTATGAAAATAATGAAAATGAAACCACCTTGCAACTTTACACTACATGCATTTGATGCTTTTTCCATCAATTGAAAAATTGTCACCAAGAGAAAATGGATCAGAGATATCAAAAAATGAGAGAGGTTATTGTAGAGGGGCCCTACATGATATTTTAACTTTAGATATAATATTTCTAGGTGTCACATTTTTTGAGTAACAACTTGTCAAAGTTTTTTTCTCTTTTAGACTTTGGTCTTTTAAGAGATATCATCGATGCTCAGATTGTTCTGGCATGTTTAGGTTCAAAATAGGACCCTTCCTAGCATAAACCTACCCATCCAAATGTGTTGGAACTATAGGTTAGGTTGCATGATAAATAGGATGAAAATTATACAACCTTGCAACTTTACACTGAATGCATTTGATGCTTTTTCCATCAACTTAAATCTTGTCACCACTGGAAAATGGATTGGATATCAATATCTAAGAGAGGTTATTATAGAGGGGCCCTATCTAATCATGTAACTTTAGATAGAATTTTTCTAAGTGCCATAGTTTTCGTGTAACAACTCATCAAAGTTTTCTTCCCTTTTGCATTTTGGTCTCTTAAGAGATATCGTCAATGCAATGTAGCTCAGACTGTTTCAACATGTTAGGGTGTGAAACAAGACCTTCCCTAGCATAAACCTACCCATTCAAATGTGTTAGAATTTTCAGTCTAGTTGCATGATGAATAAAACAAAAATTACACAACCTAGCAACTTTACACTACACACATTTGATGATTTTTCCATAAATTGAAAACTCATCACCACGGGAAAATGGATCAGAGATATGAAAAAATGAGAGGTTATTGTAGAGGGGCCCTACATGATCTTATACCTTCATACATAATGTTTATAAGTGTCATGGTTTTTGAGTAATGGATTGTCAACGTTTGTTACCCTTTTGCACTTTGGTCTCTTAAGACATATCGTCGATGCAATATAGCTCAAACTATTTCGGCATGTTTGGGTGTACAAAATTACTTTCCCTAGAATAAAATTACCCATACAATTGTGTTGGAACTACCAGTTTGGTTGCATGATGAAGATAATGAAAATTATGCCACATTGCAATATTACACTACATGCGTTTGATGCTTTATCCATCAATTCAAACTCGTCAATATAGGAAAATGGATCGGAGATATCAATAACCAAGAGATATTATTGTAGAAGGACCCTACATGATCTTGTACCTTTAGATGGAATGTTTCTAAGTGTCATATTTTTTGAGTAACAACTCATAAAAGTTTGTTTACCTTTTGCAGTTTGGTCTCTTAAGAGATATTGTCAGTGTAATGTAGCTTGAACTGTTCCAGCATGTTTGGGTGTGAAACAAGACCTTTCCTAGAATAAACATACCCATCCAAACATGTTGGAACTACTAATTTGGTTGGATGATGAATAGAACAAAAATTACACCACCTTGCAACTTTACACTACATGCATTTGATGTTTTTTCCATCAACTAAAAACTCATCACCATGGGAAAATGGATTGAAGATATAAAAAATGAGAGAGGTTATTATAGAGGGGCCCTACGTGATCTTGTATTTTTAGACATAATCTTCCTAAGTGCCATGGTTTCTGAGTAATAGTTTGTGAATGTTTGCTACCCTTTTGCACTTTGGTCTCTTAAGAAA
Organism: Sequoia sempervirens; assembly: GCA_007258455.2. NCBI lineage: Eukaryota > Viridiplantae > Streptophyta > Pinopsida > Cupressales > Cupressaceae > Sequoia > Sequoia sempervirens. The sequence goes on along the minus strand of VDFB02321440.1, from coordinate 37,751 downwards.
TATTGTCAGTGCAATGAAGCTCAGACTATTTTGGCATGTTTGTGTGAAAAATAGGACCTTACCTAGCATAAGTGTACCCATCCAGATGTGTTGGAACTGTCAATTTGGTCACACAATGAACAAAATAAAAATTACACCACCTTGCAACTTCACACTACATGTATTTGATGTTTTTTCTATCAACTGAAAAACTCATCACCATGGGAAAATGGATTAGAGATATGAAATGAGAGAGGCTATTATAGAGGGTCCTTACATGACATATACCTTTAGATTAAATGTTTCTAAGTGCCACAAATTTTGAGTAATATCTCATCAATGTTTGCTACCCTTTTGCACTTTGGTCTCTTAAGAGATCACTAACACAATGTAGCTCAGACTGTTTTGGCATGTTTTGAGGTGAAATAGGACCTTCCCTAGCATGAACCTACCCATTCAAATGTGTTGGAACTATTGGTTTGGTTGCATGATTAATAGAATGAAAATTGCACAACCTTTCAACTTTACACTCCATGCATTTGACACTTTTTCCATTAACTAAAAACACGTCACAATGGGAAAATAGATTGGATATATAAAAAAATGAGAGAGATTATTATAGAGGTGATTTACATGATCCTATACCTTTAGACAAAATGTTTCTAAGTGCTATGGTTTTTTATTAATAGTTTTTCAAAGTTTTCTGCCCTTTTGCACTTTGGTCTTTTAAGATATATCACTGGTGCAATGTAGCTCAATCCTTTCTAGCAAGTTTGGGTTCAAAATAGGACCTTCACTAGCATAAACCTACCCATATAAACATGTTGGAACTATCAGTTTGGTCGCATTATGAACATAATGAAAATTACACAACCTTGCAACTTTACACTACGTGCATTCAGTGCCTTTTCCATCAATTGGAAAACTCGTCACCACAGAAAAATGGCTCAGAGATATAAAAAAAAATGAAGGTTATTATAGAGAGGACGTACGTGATCCTTTAACTTTATATGGAATGTTTCTAAGTGCTACAGTTTCTAGGTAACATCTCATAAAAGTTTTTTTCCCTTTTACACTTTGGTCTCTTAAGAGATATCATCGGTGCAATGTAGCTTGGATTGTTCCACCATCTTGGGGGATGAAATAGTACCTTCCCTAGCATAAACCTACCCTTCTAGACATGTTGGAACTATTTATTTGTTCATACGATGAAAAGAATGAAAATTACACCACCTTGCAACTTTACATTGCATGCATTTGATGTTTTTTTCATCAACTGGAAATTAACACCGTGGGAAAATGGATCACATATATCAAAAATTGAGAGAGGTTATTATAGAGGGGCCTTACATGATATTGTATCCTTAGATATAATATTTCTAAGTGTCACAATTGTTTAGTAACATCTTGTCAAAATTTTCTACCCTTTTGCACTTTGGTCTCTTAAGAGATATCGTCGATGCAATGTAGCTCAGACTATTCTGACATGTTTAGGTGAAAAATAGGACCCTCCATAGCATAAAAATACCAATCCAAATGTGTTGGAAATATTGATTAGGTCACATCATAAACATAATTAAAATTACACCACCTTGCAACTTTACACTACATGTATTTGATGTTTTTTCCATCAACATAAAACTCGTCACCACGGGAAAATGATTTAGAGATATCAATAACTAAGAGATATTATTGTAGAGGGGCCCTAAATGATCATCTACCTTCAGATAAATTGTTTCTAAGTGCCACATTTTTTGAGTAACAGCTCGTCGAAGTTTTTTTTCCCTTTTTCTCTTTGGTCTGTTAAAAGATATCATCTATGCAATGTAGCTCACACTATTTCGACATGTTTGGGTGTGAAACAAGAACTTTCGTAGCATAAACCTACCCATTCATACATGTTAGATTTTTTCGGTTTGGTTGCACAATGAATAGAACAAAAATTACGCAACCTTGCATATTTACACTGCATGCATTTGATGATTTTTCCATCAACTGAAAACTCGTCACCATGGGTAAATGGATCAGAGATATGAAAAAATGAGAGAGGTTATTGTAGAGGGATTCTACATGATCATGTACCTTAAGACATAATTTTTTTATGTTCCATGGTTTTTGATTAATAGCTTGTCAAACTTTGCTACCATTTTGCACTTTGGTGTCTTAAGATATATTATCAGTGTAATGTAGCTCAAACTATTTCAGCATATTTGGGTGTGAAAAAGGACCTTCCCTAGCATAAAACTTCCCATTCAAATGTGTTGGAACTATTGGTTTGGTTGTACGATGAATAGAATGAAAATTACACCACCTTGCAGCTTTACACTACATGCATTTGATGTTTTTTTCATCAATTGAAAACTCCTCAATATGGTCAAATGGATAGAGATAACAATAACTAAGAGAGATTATTGTATAGGGACCCTACATGATCTTGTACCTTCAAATGTAATGTTTCTAAGTGCCACAGTTTTTGAGTAGCAGTTCATCAAAGTTTGTTTCCCTTTTGAACTTTGGTCTTTTAAGAGATATCATCAGTGCAATGTATCTCAGATTGTTCTAGAATGTTTGGGTGTGAAAAAAGACCTGCCCTAGCATAAATCTACCCATCTATACATCTTGGAACTATTGGTTTGGTTGCATGATGAACATAAAAAAAATTACACCACCTTGCAACTTTACACTACATGCATTTGATGCTTCTTCCATCAACTAAAATCTCATCACCATAGGAAATTAGATTAGAAATATCAAAAACTGAGAGAGGTCATTGTAGAGGGGACCTACATGATCTTGTATCTTTAGACAAAATGTTTCAAAGTGCCACGGTTTCTAGGTAATAACTTGTCAAAGTTTTTCGTCATTTTGTAATTTGGTCTCTTAAGAGATATTGTTGATGCAATGTAGCTTAGACTATTTTGGCATGTTTTGTTGTGAAACGGGACCTTCCATAGCATAAACCTACCCATATAGACATGTTGGAACTATTAGTCTGTTCACACGATGAATAGAACAAAAATCACAACACCTTGCAACTTTACACTCCATGCATTTGACATTTTTTCCATTGACTGAAAGCTTGTCACCATGGGAAAATGGATTGGAGATATGAAAAAACAAGAGAGGTTATTATAGAGGGGCCTCACTTGATCTTGTACCTTCAAACATAATTTTTCTATGAGTCATGATTTTTGAGTAACAACTCGTCAAAGTTTTTTTCCCTTTCACACTTCAGTCTCCTAAGAAAAATTATCGGTGCAATGTAGCTCAGAATGTTTTGGCATGTAGGGGTGTGAACATGATCTTTAAGTTAGTCAAAGCGTATGGAGAGCGGTGAAGGATTTGTAAGAATGAGTGGTTAATGAAATTTCTTCTATGAATTCCAATAAGACATTCAAATCTAGGATTTACAAATTCTAACTAGTTTCTATAAATGAAAGCTTAAATGAATTAGTTGTTGAAGATTACATGATTTGATTTACTATTGTTGATCAACTTGGACAAAACCTAAATATTAACTTTACAAATAACACTAAATAAATAGAAGCACATGATTACCCTAAGTTAGAGTAGAATCTTAAAAATATCAAGAATAAAATGAAAACAAAAAATAATACGATTTTTGCAAATGATTCATCTTTTTTCTGAAAAATATGAATGTACCTTGATGCTAATATCCTACACATTATATCATCAATGATGTTTTTTGCATTACTTTTCATGAGTACATCATAGTGTATATCATACTTACCACACAAAGTTGAATGAATATACCATAAATATGCATATAATCTACCCAATATGGAATGTATATGTATAAAAATGCAACAGTTAAAAAAGAGAAACTTTAACTTAAAGAGGGACAGTAAGTCCTTCCTATGCAATACAAAATTTGGAACCAAAACATAAGTAAAGTTGAAATGTGATAGAAAAAGGTCTAACTATCAACTGTAATACATTAATATCAATAACATGACTTTACAAATTCAATGTTCATACTTACAAATTAATCCAATGAACCATCTAGGTCTACTTTACTCTTTATTTTGTCAAGTATTGCCTCATGGTCAAACTCACGTGCCATCCACAAGTTCTTCTTCAAAGGTCTACCCCCATATTTGACAAAATGAATATTGGATGGCACGACAAGGTTTGAGTAATGGAGAATCTTCTGGTTCCTGTCAAAGTTATGAAACAACCAAAAAATAACACTCATATGTGGGTACCTTCTAAACCATGTTCCAGTAACAACCACTGAGCCTATAGGGTATTTGATATTTTCTCCATCTATAATTGGGGCCTCCAATTTATTTTTGGCATAAAAATAATGACACAAGTAATAATTTTTTCCCTCTTTGTTGTCTTCATCTACAATAATTGCATAAACATTCATTGCATTGATATGTGCAACAAATTAGATGAATTTAGTCAACATTATATAAACACTACAAAGTAAGATAACATTACGAATTTCAAAAGCTATGCAAGTAGATATATTACCTGGTTGAACTAGATTTGATGTGTGATCAAAGTCAATTGATGATTGCATTTGTGTTAGTTCCAGTGTCATTGGGTGTTGATACATGTCAAGTGGGCTAAGGAAACTTAACCACCATTCATCAACCCAATCCTTTGACTCGCACTCATTCCAGGCTTGAATTGTACATGAAAAACAAAATCATTCCATCTTCCATGTATGGATACTCCATGAACTTGCATTAGACCTTCTGAAAGAGTGTAGCTCACTTGATCTTGTCAGTGTACAATAATCCTCATATTGTGCAATGTTAGTATCATCTATTAACCAAAAAAATATACAAACTGAAGAATTACCTTCATTACGCCACTCGACGATTGATTTCACATCTGTCACTTTACATTGTCTTTATACTTTAACTCTTCTCATAGTATGGCTCTTTTGATACATGCTCCGGCACCATCTTGCTTCCCCTTTCCATGCCCTTCCTCTCAAAAGTTTCACATATGCTCAACACCTACAATATTATGCATCTTGCTCAACCAATGTAACATCTATGAGTTCTTGAATTGTGATGCATAATTATCTGGCCATATGATATTTTGGCAGAATGATATGCCCCTTTTAGCCAAATCATGGTAGAACACCTAAAAGAAACCTTGCAAAAACTCTATAGAATGTGTGTGATCATCATTGATATAAAAATGATACTCCCTTATGATCTCTCTATCATCCTATGTACTATCATCGGCATGAATGAATGCTATGTGCACAAATATAACAACTTGTGTGGAGTTGTAATACTATGATTGCACCTCATGTTGTGGTTGTAGACTATAGTTCTCTACAAATTCAACAAATAAAATAATGCTACCAAGTGGAAATGTGTCCTTGCATAACTTGAATTGTAAGTCCAACCATCGAGCTCTATGGTATGCCTTCCATACTCTTACACTATACTATCATGAAATGTAGACATAAATTGATATGTTGGAATCTTTTGAATAACCAAATCACACCATTTTTCTCCTTTACCATGTTTTGTATTGTAGGCCATTGTATTATATACTTTTTGAATTCTACTAGTTTATTTCCAATCACATGTGTACTTTCCATATGTTTACATATTGCCATACGTTGCAAACTACCACAATGTTGACATGTGCCATCCAAGCATAATTTCCTATAGAATAATTTACCTTCCTCTCTTTCACATAATTTTTTGATATGAAGTCTCTTGAAGATGTAGATGGGGCATGCATGCCATAGTCCTACAAAACATTGTTAGTATGCAAATCTAAACATATAGACTGTTAAACATCAAAATGGTTAGTGTAGACACTTAAAAATGTCTTGAATGATATTACACATTGGAATCCAATATATTAAAATCATTTCATCTTAAACTCGTCTTCTTTTCACTTGTTTGATTAGATTAACCTAGTTATTTAATCAAATGCCTCATTTTCACCTATTAACCTAGAATTGACTTAAAATTGGGTTAAGTCACCCCCTCTCACACTAATCTTTGACCCTGTTTAATTGAATAAATCATTTTATTTAAATTAAGCCTTATTTCCTCTCATTTCATTAAATAGTCTTTATTATTTAATTAAATTTCATTTGGCATCCCCTTTTTCATTAAAAAATCAATAAATTAATGAATATCACTTTATTCTCCATATTGCACATTCAAATTTAGTTTTAATTAACTATTAAATTCCCTCCATCCACTTGCATAGGGAATATTCCAAAGGAATATTCTCCTATTTGGCTCCAAAAAGGCAATGATTCTTTTCAAACAAACTTTGTAACAAACTTTCAAAGTTGTTACAAAGTGTGTTTGTTGAAATCATTCTCAACCCTTGATTCTTTCCTTGATCCATGTGATCTTTGATCCATGTGCTCGCCCTTCTTTCATTATTCACCATTGATTGATCAATTCGATCTGAGCCCTTGATTTTTCATTTGCTTTCCTATAAATAGGTCACTATTTGGAGATAAATTATGGATCCATATTTTAATAGAAAACTTATATTGTTGAAACTCACACTCATTTGCATTCATATTCCATGCTTAATACCATTTTAGATTAATTTTCACACATAGTTAGCTTAAGCATCCATTAATGGATTCCATGATAAATTAGCTTGCATCCATTTTAGCATATTTTGGAATCTAGAGCTTACATCTTTGAATCTTGTACACATTTAGCATAGATTGCATACATTTACACCAAGCATCTTAGCATTCATCATGTTAAACTATTTTTTATCATGTTTTGTTCATCCCTCATCATTTTCATCAGTTTCCATTAATTTTATCACACTAGGGAATTAAATAGGGTTTAAATCTATATGCATCTAGTCTATTTAGTTCACACTATGATATTAGTCACATTTTGGTGCTAGAAGGAGGGTTATTATGCTCCCTCTATAGCCCTAAGAGGACACTTTTGGAGTTTCCAACAAATTTTGAGGACTGATGAGGGATATAGGATCAAGTGGACCTTTAGGATTTGATGTATATATTTGGCATGTAGATTGTATATACATTTTGAGATAAAATCTGCCACATTTTGTAAAGAATCTTTTGAGTTTGTCTATATGCTAAACTTTTGTATGTGCACCACTATCCTAGAGTTTTAAATATACACATTGGTATACAATATAATTTATTCATTTTTTGCATGTATTCCTACTTATAAAATTAAAATTTTAATACTTAATCACTTTAGAATGGTTGAGTTATGAATAATAGTGTGTTATATATTGATTCCTTGATATATGATTGTTTTTCCTAGTAGTAAGATCATATGCAAATAAATAACAATATTGATTTCCATAATGGTAGTTGTAGTTAGATATATGATTTTCTTAGAATGATATGTCACCACTTTTCTACCAAATGATTCAATAATTTCTCTATGAATAACCTAATTAGTTAAATTAATAATGAATAAGAATAATTGAAATCATGTGGGTTGATGGGTGGGAACCCTTCCACATAGGATGTTGTGGAAGGGTTGGGGTTCTGCAGGGAAGGGCGGTAGTTTGCTTGGTAGGATGAGTTGGCACTCCTAGTGGGTGAGTGCCTATCTTTTCACTGAGTGTTATTTGGGTAGGTTGATCAAGTAAATCAAATGGTGATTGGACATCTCATGAATGCTCTCCTGCTTATGTGTGCTTCTTGCACCGACGGTAACAAGTCATTATTACATGATCTATGAGTGATCAATTGTAGGTCGGGTTCACCTCCTTGTTGGTGTCCCATGACACAACATCATGCATGATTGTTGATAGGTTGTGGGAGTAGAGGAAATAAGGGCGGGCACAAACACAGTTGCACAATGTGGTATGTGTGGCAATCTTCGACAAAATAAGGCCCTTAAATAACTGTAGGTGGCATAGTTTCACCAAAATTTGTTTTATTTTCTGAGTGAGGCCTCTACTAGTAGGCATGGAAGAGCATTCAAAGTTCATCGTTAAGATCTTGACGGAGGCATTGGTGAGCTTGGAGCTAGATACTCCAATCCAATTGGACTGTAAAGTTTGACAGACTTCCTTCAAGGAAATTACCAACCAACGGTTGAAAAATTTTATGCTCAAGATTGACCCTCATGTGGTGGTGGCGGTTAAAATTATTTTTGGCAAGGGGCATTTGGAGAACTGGGATACATTCAAGGTTGACACCCACATTGTCTCCAAGTTTCTAGCTTCAATTCTTGATGTGCAAACACCCAAAGCAAAAGTGAAGGCGATCATTTCCAAGCTCTTCAAGAAAGAGCTCCTAGGTGGCTTGGATGGAATTTTGTGAATGACACTCCTAGGCCATGGCACGCCTTAGCCCTGTGATCTTCCTTTGGTCAAGGTTCTTGGTGAGGTTATTAAGGTTTACCCCTTGCTTCTAGAGCTCAAAGGTATGGGGTTAGTGAGGCATCTTCAAATTGTAGCATATGGCGTAAGTTTCCTCAAGAAGTTGTTTATGCTGGAGCCTGTAAATGGTTTCGACTACATCCTTGAATTTGACCAATTTGCTAAGATGAATGGTTTCTAGGAGGTGGTTAGGTGGTAGGGTATTTTAGTGTACTCTACAGTCTAATGGCTATTAATTTTATAACAGTGGCAGTACGGTTTGTTCATATTTAACATGATGTAATATGACATGGTTCTGGTTCTGGTTTGAAAGTGGTTTTTTTAGGTTTTTTGGCAGCCCGATGTCATTTGGAAATCAAATACGGGCTGATTTAGTGGTTCTTTCTTGATAGTTTGTTGGGTTTGGGTGAAGTCGATGTTTGGAAGGAGGGTCTGAAAATTTTTGGTACTATTTTCTCCATATTTCTTACTATGCAGACATTTGTATTTAAAATTTAGATATTAATAGAAATTTCCTTACGTATATACAAAAAAAAAAAGAATAATTGAAATCATATGAAATTTATCATTTATTTTTAATTTATGATATATTATTACATGTACAATATTTTCTTATGATAAATTATTAAATTCATGCTTAGTTTTAACATATTTATTTTACTATTTTTTTGTATATATCTTATACCAATCATGGTGTAGAAACTACTAGTCTGATATGATAATCATAGATGGTTTCTCATCTTACCTGTTAAAGATGCGAGATACATGTTAAATATTTGATTTGGGCTACATTAGACCAAGATAGTCTCTTAAAATACCTAAGAGTTAAATTTTTTATCAAACTTTGACATAAAAATTCTTGAAATATGTGGCACCTATGAATATTTTATTTGTGTCTGCAAGTGGATGTCGAGCCCATCTACAATTGCCTATCTAATTTTTTGTTAACTCTAGGCTAGTTGAATATGTCAATAATTAATGTTTTATTACAAAATGACTAAGTGGTGTTTAGTTTAATGGTGAAAATAGCCAAAAAAAATTCTTCCATGCATTATGGGACAAAACCAATAGTAACATCACATCAAGGTTAGCTAGTGAATGCTAGTGAAGGCCTAATTATGTTCCCTTGGTCTCCCAATCCTTTTAGTTTACATTTGATCAAGAGAGTATCTTAAGTAACTTAAAAGAAAATAGTTATCAAACTTTGACACAATAACTATTGAAATCTACAACACCTAGGAATGTCATTTTTATGCCTATGAGTAGATATTAGGCTCATCTACAATAACCTATCTTATTTTTTTCAACTGTAGACCATTTTACCATGCTAGCAATGAACACATTCTTGCAAAATCTCTCAATGATATTTAGTGTAATGGTGTGAATAAGTGTAATACTTCTTCCACACATTCTGGGACCAAACCAATAGTACCAACACATTAGGGTGAGATAGTGAGTTCTATTAGAGGCCCCATTTTGTTCCTTAGCTCTCTTCATCCTTTTTGGGCTACATTGGATTGATAGAGTCTCTTAAAAAATTAGGATGAAAAAGGTTATTAAACTTTCACACAATGATTATTAGAATATGTGACACCTAAGAATATATTTTTCTCTTACAAGTGGATGTAAAACTTCTCTATAATGGCCTATCTCATTTTTTTTTGTCAAATCTAGTTATTTGGTCATGTTGATAATGAATGCATTATTGTATAGTTCCTCATTTAAGAGTAATGTAAATTTTCCAATACTCACATTTTTTTGTCCCCAATTGATGGGGAAAAAAAATAGTTCTAACATATGAGGAGAGGTTCATGAATGGTAATGGAGGTCTCATTTCATTCCCAAGTCTTCTAATATTTTAAAGTTACACTAGACTGAGAGAGTATCTCAAGAGATCTAAGAGAAAAAAAATTTGGATGTTAGGTTCACCTACAATATCCTATATTATTTATTTATCGAACCTAGACCATATGATCATTTCTGAAATGAATGCACTCTTGGAAAATGGCTTAGTGTCATTCAGTGTAATGGTACGAATAACTATAATTTTTCTTTGACAACTTGTGGGACCAAATAAATAGTACCAACATGTCAAGGTGCTATTGTGAATTATAGTGGAGTCCTCAGCTTGTTCCCAAGTTGTCTAATCCTTTGAAGCTACACTAGATCAAGAGATTCTATTAATATACATACGAAATCAAGGTTATAAAACTTTTATATAGAATTTATTGAAATTTTTGGTACCTAGGAATGTCTCGTTTGTGTTTATAGGTGGATGGTAGGCCTTTCTATAGTGGAATATCTACATTTCTATCAACTCCATACTATTTGACTTTGTTGACAATAAATACATAATATAGAAATGGCTTAATGGTATTAAGTGTAATGTTGCCAATAACCATATTTTCTTCCACATCTCATGGGACCAAACCAAAAATTCCAACATGTCAAGTGGGGCTAGTGAATGTTAGTAGAGACCCCATTTGATTCCTTGAGTCTCCTAATCTTTCCTTGATACATTAGACAAAGATAATCTCTTAAGAGTTGTAAGATATTTTATTTTACCCAACCTTCAATGGATTAGTGTTCAATGCACATAATCTAGTGTTTCATCACAAATTAGTTCTTTGATTTTGTGTTGTATGGACTATATTATTCATAGATTAATCATTCATAGAATTTTTTTTACTATTATACATTTCTTTGCAAATCACTAATATATTATTCACCTCCATTATTCAAAATATTTTATTCATAACATATTATGTTCAAATATATATTTTTAACTCTATTATTCAAAAATAAATAATATATTATAATTCCTACTCACCTTTACATGTTTGAACATGAAACAATCCTTTTAAATATCTTTATTAAAAAAATTCTATAAATCTTAAATGTAAAAACTATACAAAATTACCCTAAAAATATAAATTCAATAGATTTTTTAAAATTTTATTTTAATTATATTAATGGTCTCTATGATGAAAGCTAAATAATTTAGCTACTTTATATCAATCCTTTGAATACAATATCTTTATTCTACAAGACAATTAGATTTATATTAAAAATTTTATAAAGAAAAATAAACAAAATCAGCTACAACTACTAACTTAATATTTGTTATAATAAATTTGATGGAAGATTAACAAGAACTACTTAGAATTATATCCTAGATATCACCTTAGGAATTATATCAAATGTCTCTACAATGCGAGATAAATTATTTAACCATTGATCTCAATCCCTCAAATACAATAGATTTATTATACATTATATCTGCATTTATTTACAAGTAAATTATTAAGGAAAATAATATTTAACCTGATTTTAACTCAACAATGGTGGATGTATTACAATCATAGCCTCATCATACCCATAAAAAAGTCATGGTCTAGGTAGAATACACAAAATGTTTCTTCCAACCTCATGTGTAAATCTAAGTAATTCATCATTGTGTGAAATGTTTTTATTCAAGGGGTAAATGCTTTTGAACTAGAGCTATGAACCAGAATACAACCACTCAACAATACCACCCCAATGGGGTTTGAACCTTGGTGGAAAGAACAAAAATACCACCTTTAAACCAACACACCATGCCAATATCGACGTGTGAAATACATATGTATTTAAATATTAATTTTTTAAAATTAAATTAAACAACAACAAATACAAATGAATTAACATTTTTTAAGAAATTTTATGAAAGATTAAGAATCATTAATTAAAATTATATCTTATATGTCACCTCACAAACTATAACAAATGTATCCACAATACAAGCTATATTATTTAATTACTAATCTCAATCCCTTTAATAAGATATCTTTATTTTCTAAAACACCTACATTTATATATTAAAATGCTATGAAGAAAAATAAATGTTAGCCTTATTTTAACTTAGTAATGGTAAAGTATAGTAATGTGTTAGCTCCAAAATATTTGTAATTCATGGCAAGTTAGTAGTACATTATCTTGATTAGCTATTGTATTCCTACAACCATAAATGATAAAGCATCAATTTTTTTTATGATCACGAGGAAACATTATTCTGTGGGGTGATTATATAACAATGTCCTAAAAAAATATCTTTTTTGATAACCTAGGTAATAATAATGATAGGGTTTTATGAGGAAAGAAGAATAGAAATCATAATCTCATAACATCTTCATTCATTTTTGAATAATCATGAATAAATTTAGAATGATTGTATAACAATATCTTAGGTATTAATATTTCCTTATCAAAAGTCTAGTCTTTCTTCAAGTTTGTTCTTAGCTCTTCATGTCCATTTTAGGAATCACTTTAACAACCTCACTCTACCTAATAAAAAATAGAAAAACCCATTAAGGACGTGGAATCGTATCCATAAGGGATGTACAATGGCATATTGGTAGGTCATCATAACAAGGAAATTATGACATATAATTGGTTGGCCATCAAAATAATTATGAATCAGAAACAATCCTATCAAGATGCAATAAAATGAAAAATAACAATATATGTGAGTGATTTATAGAATCTTTAAAAAATGATTCATAAACCTACTCTTTGATTTCAAACTCAAAGAAAAAAACTCTATTTAATATACAAATCCATACAAAAAATGCTAGAAATAAAATTGCTAACATGTAAACATCAAAATGTTTTTTAAAATAAATACACACTAAAAGTTTTATTTATAATTTGGTATTATGTGGTAGATAACCTTACTCATAGACCTAGATAGTCAAAACCATACATTATAATTAAAGAAACAAAATTTTCAATAAAATAATTCCAAAAAATGGAAAAATATGAATCTCACTAAGATTAAAATTGTTATCCCTATCACATATGGAAGTTGAGACACTAATAAAAAATGCATAAGGGGTTGTATCTTACCTTCAGATTATCCAATATTGTTTCATGGTCACCATTAATATTTTTCCATAGTTCTTTTGTTTTTTGCTTTACATGATGCTTCAATGTTGTATGTTGTTGGTGTTGTCGTCGATGTCAATAGTTGGTCATTGATGTCAACCCCTAGTATGTAGATTGTTGGTGTTTTCAAAGTGTTGGTGCTAGTATGGATGTGTTGTGGTTTGTTAAGGTGGTGTTTTAGTGTTTTGTTGATGTTGATGCAACTAGCTCACTTAGTTTCTAAGTGCTTTTATGAAAAAAAGAATAAAATAATGTGTGGTGTGATAGAGGTGTGTTCAATGTTGTGTTTTACATTTCTTCATGGTTGAAGATATGCTTGTGTGGTTTGGATATGATGATCAAAGGTGTTCAAAGGTGTTATATTCAGAGTTTCATGCTTTGGATCGTAAGGTAGTGGAAGATGTGTCTGATAGTGTGTCTGTCTATGTAGAAGAATGTTTGAGAGAAATAAGATTGCTCCACATTTCTCTACAGTGAGGTTTCTTTGCTTTCAGATATGGGAACATTATTATATTGTTTGTATTTATCTTTCCTAATAGTTTCTAGTGTTCAATATCTCCACAAGTATAGCTCTTGTATTGAAGTTTAGTGGTAGTGCATTTTGATGCATATGATGAATCTATTCTTCAGTTTCAGATGGTTTTGGTAGTGTTGCAGAACATTTTGATGATGCTAGAGCATTTTGGAATATTGTGTGCATGTTGTTAAGTGTTTCTTTGTGGTCTACATATTGTTTTCAGACTTGGATAAGGTTGCATCTGGTCACTTGTAGTGTTAGTTAAGGTTTGGTTGACCTAGCATGCTAGCGTTATTATGGAGGTACCTTGTGGATTGTGGATGTTTTGAGTAGCATGGTGACATAGATTTGGGCCCTAGTTAACCCTTGGCATGGTCTTCCTTCACTTCTTTCCACTACATAAGTGTTTTTTGTTGACCTATCATGGTGATGCATGTTTGAGGTGCATACATTTCATTAAGGTTGGCCTAATTAAGATTGTTTAGGTTGGAGATGGTATAAATGCAAGGTGGAGTTTATGTTTAGTATGTGGAAAAAGTGAATGTTGCAAATGTAATCTTGTGGTGATCTAAGTGTGATATTAAATGTCTATGACTCTAGACATAGTGAGCAAAACGTGTCTTCATTTTTAGTGTGCTTGAAGTTGTTGGAGGTAGTGAGCCAAAGGTTGTGGATAGTGTAAAGCTATAGTGGTGGATTCTCCTATTTTTCCGAGTTAGTAAATCTCTCTATGATAGTTTCTTCTATTCTTCTTTCTACTTGGTAGTGAGCCCTTAGTAGTGAGCCTAATTGTAACGCCCCACCACGTAACCCTAGAGGACGACGCAAACACAATGGAAGCATAACAATTTTTTTTTAAAGTGTAATAATAACAAGTAAAGTGAACTACACTTAATGCATACCGATCCTCTAAGGTATGAGACAATGCTTACATTCAAATCCCATAATATACAAAAGTAAACTAATCCATAGCATATAAATAATACTCATGAAATAAATAACATACATCCAAAGCATTAAACTCATCTCATTAGATACAAAGTTCATTAAAGAATCATACATAGATTGCATTCATTCCATAAAGCAGTTACAAGACTCATTTCCAAAATTAGGAAGATCATATAATAATGTTCAAATAACAATGATACAAGAATCCTCCTCAAATAAAAATGAGTAGTACATATACATAAGTATCCAACTGAACCAACAGTATACAAGAGATGGTACAAGTAACTGGAACATGTGAGCTCTCCAATCTGGAAGATCCTGCCATCATGAACATGTAGTGGAAACCCAACGGTGTAAGGTGCACATTCCACCCAACCAAGTGGTACCCGAAGGCCCACCCCCTGTGCTAGGAGATAGTAAAAGGGCTTCTTAGGAAAAACTAACAATCTCAAGACACAGGAAAAAACAAGACTAAACTACACAAGTACAATACATAACATGAATGTTACATTGCTTCCAGAGTAAAAGAATCAAGTACATCAACTGATCAATTAAACCATTTTCATAGGAGGATTTTCATCACAAAGCTGCATGGGTTACCCTGGTAGATCTTCCTAGGCCCTGACCCCCATCTTGAGTTACCCTGGTAGCCTCTCGTGACCCCTGGCCCCACATGCAAACCAATGCAGAATCAATCATCTTTCAAAGGGACAAGATAATGATCTTTCCATTCTAGGCCTTCCCATCTCATCCCAAGTCTAAACAAGCCCTTGAGCCCATGAGTGAGGCACAATTAACAAGTTATATGATTTAAGCTGCCCTTTCCCCTAATACAATTATTTAATTTCCATTGAATTAACTAACTCTCACATAAGTTACCCTAGAACCACTTTGTGCGCCGGCCCCCATTGAGAGCCACTCCCCTACTAACAACACAAGGAGCTAATCCACCACCAAGGGTAAACACAGTGCACAAAACGGATATTAAATCCCACTCCAAAATATAAGAGGAAACACATCCCCGTTCATAGTAACTGGGTGTTTAATTGAATTACAACCAAGTGCACTACCCAAGGGAAATCAAAGGGTTGAACCACAAATCACAACAACCCCCTCATAAAATAACATTATCTAGAAGACTTACATACACAACTAACTGATTTCCCCAACAACATGAACAGAAGAAATCATAATTAAATAAGCAATTCAGGCTAGTAATAAAAAAACCTATCAATAGGATTTCCTAAATCCAATTTTCATTTCAAGAAAATACAATAACACATTGCCCAAATAAACTAGCTTATTACAATTTCACTTACAAACAATAAAGAAATTAAATCTATTTGTTTTAAATCAATTTCCCAATTTCAACTATATAGAAATAAAATTTCCTCTTTTAAAACATTTCATTTTAAAATAACTAACTTGTGCTTTTGCATGCACCTATTATATTCTTTTTAAATATAAGTATATATATATATTTAAATATTAATTTACAATTTTCAAACAATACTGAACATATATATATATATAAATATATATATGCATATATATACATATATATATATATAAATAAATATATATTTATTCATATACATATATACATTTACATGCATATTATATATATAATATCTATTGAAAAAAAACAATGTAAAATCAAAATCGAATATATTAAAAGGGGTGGACGAAACTTCCATTGCCATCAGCTGTGTGCAGTCAGAACCTCTGGTGGGCACAACCACTGTGGGGCAGCGTTGGCTGCCTCCACACCCGGCTACCCCATGGGGGCAGTGGCTGTGGAGATAGCCGAGCGCCTCCCACATATTAATACTTACAAACTTTTAAATATAAAAACCTGCGATTTGAATATAAATCGCCATATGAATTTCTACAATTTGGTTTTTTTAATATAAATTTTCCAAAAGTAATTCTACAGGTATTTTTAATAACATATATATATATATATATATATATATATATATATATGTATATATATAAATTCATCAAAATGATTGCTCCAATTGGGAAAATTTTCACAATTTTTCCTACAGGAAGTTATTCACAAAAAAAAATTCTATAGGAAAAGATTTACAAATTAACCAGAGGTTTCCAATGTCCTAGACAAATAGATCTAATAGGAAGAAAAATAATAATCTTCTACAAAAAGATATTTTCCCATACAAACGAGATTTTCCCCAAATTTTGATAGGAAGATTTTAAATCCATACCTACAGAGATTTTCCAAATCTTCTATTGTTTTCCCTCTGGGATTTCTATTGTTTTAAAACAATTTCTACATAAGCTCTAAGCTTTCACAAAATTTTTCCAAACACGACAATCTTTCAAATTTACAAAATATATTAAAGCTTCTACACAGATAACATATTCTTCTTGTATAGGCAATCTTTCCAATTTGCATATAAATAAAAACAATTTAAAGAACCTATTTCCAGATGCTTGAGGAAATGATGTTTGAAGTGGAGCTTCGCCTTCAAATTCCAATTTACTAAAGCTTCATCCAAATTATCCACTTTTCTAGAAAGATGAAAAAAAAACCAGAGCCAAAATTTCCCAAGAACTTCTTCCCCAATTTTCAACAACTTCAATTTTCAACAACCTCCCAAAATATCTTTTCTCATTGTCATGAAGTAGCCTCTTTCCTCTTACAGTTAATGCAATTAATCTCTCCGAGAATTAATTCCCAACAACAGTGCTTAATTTTTCTAACACATGTCACAAATAAAATATCTTTTCAACCAAATCACAGATATTTCCTTTAAGATAATTACAAGATATTTATGCATTTAACAATACATAATTCACATATTAATTTCTAATTAAATTTAATCTAATTAATTTAATCACTTTATAAAATAAATTTAATCATAAAGATTAAATCACTTTTCAAAATAAATTTAATTGAATTAATTAAATCAAATATAAAACTTCATGAACAATATTAATCAAGATTAATTAAATAATCACTTAAAAAAAATTAAGCATTAATTTCCCACATAACATACCTTGTAAAATAATTAAACGATAAGGAAAATGGGGACAACATGACAACTCAGCAAAACCAAACAAAGACTAATGACACACTGTGACTAGGGTTGTGGTTTGACAAGGAAATCCAGTTACTATTTCCCAATCAACTATTCCATTGGGCAATGGACATGCTCAAATCTGTGAACCCAGGTGGAGTCGATGTCTTGTACCTGCAATCAAAACTTATGTCGTACAAATATATAAATCATGAATCAAACACACCGTGAAGAGAAAATCACGAAATTGCAAGGCACTCGCAAGCGAGTGATGCAATTTTGTTCCCTTCACCAATACAGTGTCACATCAAAACTAATGAAACTAAAACATCAATTAACTACAGATGAGCATATATCAATATCAACTCAAATAATCAACTATGCTAACCAGAAAGCATGTCATAATCAATAATCATCTATAAGGTGTACCATCACATCACAATATAAAAACCATCATCGCTCCAATGTCAACGATCGAATAACAACATAGTAGATCATGGTCTATCAGTTGGATGTTGTGATTGTGTTGCTGATATGTGGTTGTCATTGATGTCAACACTATTAACATTTGATGTATTAATGGTTGTATATGTCGAGGATATTGAGAAAATTGTAAAAGAAAGTGTTACAGGTTCCCAGTGGAACTATGAAGGTCATGAAGGTGTTTTGTCTTGTACGTTGAAGATCAACTATTGTGGACTAATGGGTTTATTGCTAAGTGTATCTAGTCCATCCTCCAAAAATTTTAGAGGTCTGCATGAAGATTTGTTAGAGTTATGAAGATTTGTGTACTGACAATGTTTCTGTGGTCTCTGTCAGTGTTCTTGATTAAAGTTGGCATAATTTTGGTAATTCTAGTTGTTGCGGATGTTTCTCTATTCTTTCTTGGTGCTCGTGGATGTTTCTAGATCATGATCTATCCTTGTTGCATGTCTGCATTGATCGGTCTGCTTGTGGTTGAAGATTTTTCTCGGTATGTTTGGTTTTTGTGTTCTTGGCTGACAAGATGGTTGTGGTATGTTGCAGATCCTTGAAGATTTAATTTTGAATGTTTGGCACACTCGAGGATATTTTTTTGGTTCACATCTTGGTATTGGCCAGTGGTGTTTGATCCACATTGAAAGTTTATTTGTAAATTTGGGTCGACATTGAAAATATGTTTTATACTTTTTGGCCGACTAAGTTGTTGATGTAATTTCATATTACGGATATATAAGAGCGATTGTTGGAGCAAAGTTAGTGTGTGCATAAGAGCGAATGTATTCTAGAGAAAGTGCAGATGTGCGAGTAGTGTCCAAATCATTCGATTGTAGAGTAGAGTGAGAAGAAGTTTGAGTGAAGTGTGAAGAAAGTTTTATGTGCTTAACTAGAACTGTAATTAGGCTTGTGAAGAAGCTATTTCCTCAGTTCATATTCTATGGATCTAATCCATATTGTTGTGTATTCTTGGGTAGTGTTCCCTCTTGTATTTGAGTAGTGAGCTCTAGGCAGTGTGCCTAAATGCATGTGCATTCCCATTATTTCTCATTATACTTTTAATAGGGTATAACATTGTGGACTAACATCCACCATGGTTTTTCCCCTAACAGGGTTTCCACATAAAAATCTTCGTGTTCTCTATGTTTCTGATGTGTTGATTGTTTATGGTTTATTGTTCATTCATCAAATTTGAGATTAAGTATATTTTGGAAAAGTTAAAATATTCTGTGACAACTGATTCACCCCCACCTCTCAGTTGTCTATCCTTTTTTTCCAATAATTGGTATCGAGCTAGTTCCTCCGAAGAAGTTTAAAAGCTTGAGGTGATCTGAGATGGCATCATGTTGTACAACTTTCACCACACGCCCCACTGAAGGCAAGGACCCTCTTTTTTCTTTTTCATCTCGCATCTTGGCTTGGTCAAATTTTGGTTTTGCTCTTCCTGGGAGGTTATTTTGGGATTAAGTCTAGACTAGGTTTGATGGAGGCAATATTTTGAGGCTCTAGGGGAGATTCACCTCTCTTGGAATTTGAAAATGGTTGATTTTCAATGTTATATGTAAATCTGTTTTGCACCCGTGGATAGAGGACGAAAAATTAGGCCGGGTTGCTTTTTGAACTTTTTGAAAATTCCTTCTAGAAAAAAAGTAATGGAATTTAGGGGATTTTGACCCTACAGGGAATTGGGGAATTTCCATCCCTGATGGAAATCCCTGAAATTTCCATTTTGGAAATTTCAAGACCCTCAAAATCCCAAAATTCCAAAAATGGAAATTTTCTTTTTTACACCCATGGATAGAGGATGAAAAATTAGGCAGTGTTGCTTTTTGAATTTTTTAAAAATTACTTCTAGAAAAAAAGTTATGAGGTTTAGGGGATTTTGACCTTGTAGGGAATTCGGGTATTTCCGTCCTTGATGGAAATCCGCGAAATTTCCAAGACCCCTTCAAAATCTAGAAATTTCCATTTTTGGAAATTTCCATGCCCCCCTCAAAATCCCAAAATTTTCCAAAAATGAAAATATGTAAGTTTTTTAAAAGGCCAAAATTTTATTCAAGTTTAATTTGGATTGGATTTTTAACATGTGAGCTACTAATGATGATATCTATTTTTTAGGATTAAATAAATCAAAAGGGGAACTTGCATATGGATTCATGCCAAAAGGGAAATATGGAAGAGTTCAATTCGAATTTTAAAAGTGGGGCCTGCATATGAATCCGTGCCCAAATTGTTTATAGCTGGAAGGAGTTTCTAGAAGACATGTGAAGCTGATTTCATCATCCAATCAAAATTTTAATTAATGACAAGCTGGCATAATATTGTTTTCTCATTGTTCTATGATGTAACTGCTTTTATGCAATTGGATGATGATGTACCATGAGCTCCCAAATTAAATGTAACAGCTTGATGCTTCTAGAAGTGCAATTACAACCATTGGATGAATTAAATCTTGGCCATTGATTCAAAATGTAATTTTCTATAAAAGAAAAGTTCCTTCTCATTTGTAAAAGGTTAGACTAGGTTAGAATGGCTGATTAGAGGTTATAAAAGCCAGAATTGGCTAAGTTAGAGAAGTTAATAGCTGTAGGAGAGATGAGAGACTGGAAATTGTTATGTAATGATGGAGAAGTTAATGCAATTGGATTGTTGATTTGGCAAGATTTGTGTTACACTTTGACAGTTTATGGTTTCTTCTCAATTCTCAATGTTAGATGTTAGATTTCAGTTCTTTTGCAATAATGGTAAAATGTTAATGATGTTGATCGATCTTCGGTCCATACTTTTAGAAATTTGTTGATTGTAATTTGCTATATAAAGTTAGTCTGGGCCTTATTTTGTGCTAAGTTCAACTGTGGATGCTTGTTTACATTGCGCTAGTTATTGGGTATGTCGATGAATATTCATAGTCTGAAAACCTTTAGTTTCCTTAGAAGATTGCACCATTTCTGTAGAGTTGTGGGCTTGTCCTTGATCAAGCAGAGATTGGTTTTATTAGAGATCTGCCCATTTGCAGCATTCATCATTATTGTGATTGATCTTAGGAGTTAGTTTAGAGTTGAATCTCTCTAAAACCCTTATCTCTTTTGTTGTTTATTTTGAATCTGGGTTAGTTTTAGGACTAAAATCATCACCATATTGTTGCATATGATGAAAGTACGCTTCCAACATTGTTAATTTGTAAGGCCCCTTGTGATTACCAACATTTTCACATATTATCTGAGTTTTTTTTGCATTGTTAAGACCTGACATTAGAGACCTTGGGGTTATCTCTTGAGGCTTGCTAATAAAGATTTACCTTTCAAGAGAGATAGGATACCTATATCTTTTCTGAGTTGTTGCTGTGCAAAAAACATCATCAACACATCATACAAGAAGGACAGTCCTAGATTTGATGGAACAAACTACTCATTATGGAAAGCTAGGATGGAGTGTCATTTGAAGTGTATTGGTGAACCCTTCTAGAAGATTACAAAGAACAGATATATTATTCCTCAGAATGGTCCTTCCACTGCTGATGAGATTAAAGAAGCTAAGAATAATGTTAGGGCTATGGAAGCTTTATTGAGTGCTATAATAGATTCAGAAATGACAAATATGTGAGGTCTAAAGACAACTCATGAGATGTGGATGAAGCTAGAAACTTTGTATGAAGGAGATGTACATGTGAAGATGGCTAAGCTACAGAGTTTGAAAGGAAAGTATGCAAATCTAAAGATGGGTGAAGATGAAAATATTTCTTCTTTTATGTAGAGAGTAAATGAACTAGTGATGTGTATTAAATATGTTGGTGGTATCCTGGATGAGGAATAAATTGTGGCTAAAGTGCTCAGATCATTGCCTCCCTCCTACAAAGCAAATACTCATGCTATTGAAGAAACTAGATCATTGACGAATGTGACAAGGGATACACTGATTGGTAAACTTGCTACCTTTGAGTTGAGTGAATTTGGTGATTTTGTTCCTAAGACTGAAACTGCATTAAAGGCTACTATATCTGGAAGAAACAAGCAAAGATATGATCCAGGAGAGAGTTCCAGAAAGACATTCAAATATGAGGAAGAAATGAAACAGATTGAAGATGAAGAAAGAGAGGTAGAAGAGTTGGAAACACTTATTGTAAAGAAATAAGGTAGAGGGAAAGGTAAGTATAAAGGAAAGTTGACTATCAAATGTTTTTCTTACAGTAAAATAGGTCATTTTGCATCAAGATGTCTTGAAAGAGTTCCTAGATCTAAGCCTTACAAATCTAGATTCCAAAAGAAATGCTACTTTGTTGAAGGAGTGACTGATGATGAGTTCGATAAAGATAATGGAAATGAAGACGATTGAGTTTTCATTGCTATCAAGGAAAATAGTCCTATGGCTATTGAATCTGCTAAAGTTGAGAAAGATCTTGCAGCCTGAATTGAAGAAAAGGATGAGTGGGTCATTGACAGCATATGCTCACATCATATGACTGGTGACAAAAGAAAATTTGTAAGTCTAGAGAATTATGACGGTGGGGTTGTAAGATTTGGAGATAACAATGCTTATGTGATTCGTGGTAGAGGATCTATTTGTCTTGGCGGTAAGTATAACACTGATGATGTTCTTTATGTTGAAGGATTGAAGCACAACCTATTAAGTGTTGGACAGATGGTGGACAAGGGTTATGATCTTTAGTTCAAAGATGAAAGATGCGGGATATATGAAAGTTCTGGAAATGTAATTGCTTCAGGTAAATAGACAAAAGGTAATATTTTTCATCTGAATGTTGCCAGTGAAAGTTGTTTAATTGCTCAAGTAGATGAAAATTGGTTATGGCATAAAAGGTTGTGTCATGTGAATTTTGATAACATTGTCAAAATAAGTTCCACTCAAGAAGTAAGAGATCTACCTAAGCTAGTGAATCCTACTAGCACAATTTGCAAGGAGTGTTAGATGGGAAAAAAATTTATATTTTCTTTTTGCAGCAAACATCATTCAAATGTATTACTGGAGCTTGTGCATACTGATCTATGTGGTCCTTCCAGAGTCAAAAGTCTCCATGGTGAAAGGTACTTTATGTTGCTTATTGATGATTATTCTAGAATGATATGGGTTGCTTTCTTAAGAGAAAAATGTGAAGCATTAGAGAAGTTAAAAAGTTTCAAAGCTATGGCAGAGAAAGAGAAAGGTCTGAAAATTAAATGTTTAAGGTCAAAAAGAGGTGGTGAGTTCACCTCCAGGGAGTTTAATTCTTTCTGTGAAGAGCATGGAATCATAAGATAGTTTTCTGCTCCCCAAATCCCTCAATAGAATGGAGTTGCAGAGAGGAAGAACAAAACAATTTTGGATGTTGCTAGAACAATGATGATTGAAGGAAATGTGACTCACATCTATTGGAGTGAATTTGTAAGAACTTTTGTGTACACATTGAACCGAGTAAATGTAAATGGTAATTCTATTAAAACTCCTTTTGAACTATGGTTTGGTTATAATCCTAATGCTAAATACTTCAATATCTTTGGAAGCAAGTGTTACATCAAGAGAGATGATGATATAGTCAAGTTTGATGCAAGAAGTGATGAAGGAATCTTTCTAGGCTACTCTACTAAAAGCAAGGCCTATCGGTGCTATAATAGAAGACTGAGAAAATTTGTTGAGAGTGCAAATGTCAGAGTTGATGAGGATTATGCTAAATCATCCATATATTATGGATATGATTTAGATGAAGGCAATACAAACAAAGGGAAGAATGTTCAGACACAAAATCAACTTCAAATTGTGCCATATGTTCCGGTAAATCAAGGTAGTTAGGAAGTAGAGACAAGTGCAAGTGCAGAAGAAAGAGTAGAAGAATCAGAAGTTTGAGAGAATCCTAAAAATCTGAGGTATGTAAAGATAAATCATTCTGAAAATCAAATTATAGGAGACAAGAATAAATGTGTGCAAACTAGAAGAAAGATTGTAGAAGATTATTTCTTGATATCCAAGATTGAACCTAAAGATGTCAATGAAGCTTGCAATGATGAACATTAGATGGAAGCTATGAAGGAAGAATTAATGCAGATTGAAAAGAACAATACATGGGTACTTGTTCCTAGACCTAATGATAAAAATGTGATTGGTACTAAATGAGTTTTTCAAAATAAACTGAATGAAAAAGGTGAAGTGGTTTAGAATAAAGCAAGACTGGTATGTAAAGGGTATTCACAAATGGAAGGTATTGATTTTGAAGAAACCTTTGCCCCTGTTGCCAGAATTGAAGTTGTAAGGTTATTTCTTGCTTATGTTGCATATAAGAACTACAAAGTCTATCAAATGGATGTGAAGCCATCTTTTCTGAACGATGAATTAGAAGAAGTATATATTGAACAGTTAGATGGATTTCAACTAACTGATAAGGAAGACGTGGTTTTCCAATTAAAGAAAACTCTATATGGACTCAAGCAAGCCCCCAAAGCCTGGTATGCTAGACTGGAAAAATACTGATTAAAGCTTGGATTCAATAAAGGTACTGCTGACAACTTGTATTTCAAATTGGATCATGATAAAGAATTAATTATTAAGGTCTTTGTTGAGAATATTATTTTTGGAGGAGATGATAATCTATGTATGAAGTTTGATAATGAAATGAAGAATGAATTTGAGATGAGTATGATTGGAGAGATGAAGTTCTTTCCGGGATTGCAAGTTACTCAGTTAGACAAAGGGATCTTCATGTCTTAGTCCAAATATGTGAGAGAACTGCTGAAGAAATTTGGCATGGATGACTCAAAACCTGTTGGTATTCCCATGGTAACCAGATGTAAGTTGATACAAAATGATGATTCTTCTAAGGCAAATCAAACAAGATATAGGTCAATGATTGGTGGATTGCTCTATTTAACTCAGACCAGACCAGACATTATGAATGTTGTATGCATGCTTGCTAGATTTCAAGCTGATCCAAAAGAGTCTCATGTGATTGTTGTAAAGAGAATATTTAGGTATTTGAAAGGAATAGTTGACTTTGGGCTTTGGTATCCTAAGGATGATGATCTTACTTTGAATGCATATACTGATGCAGATTGGGCAGGAGATGTAGATAACATGAAAAGTACTAGTGGTGGTGCTTTCTTCCTAGGAAAGAAACTGGTGTCTTGGTTGAGAAAAAAGTGGAATTCCATTTCTTTATCTACTGCTAAGGTAGAGTATATTGCTACTACAAACAACTGTACTCAAGTGATATGGATGAAATAGATGTTGAAAGATATTAAAGTATTATATGATGAACCTATTTCCATATACTATGACAACTCAAGTGCAATAAACATATCAAAGAATCTGGTGCTACACTCTAAGACCAAGCATATATCAATCAAGTTTCACTTCATGAGGGAAAAATTAAGTGAGAAAGAAGTTAGAATAGAGTATGTACCTACCAAAGAGCAGATTGTAGACATTTTCACCAAGCCATTTCTGAAGGATACTTTTGAGTATCTCAGAGGGATGCTAGGGGTGATTACCCCTCCTGATATAAACTAAGATGCATTTTCTTGCATTAATTCAAGTGCTTCATAGATATTTCTGATCCAGATTGATGTTTTCATGGATGCTACTTGGGCGGAGTAGTCAGATGTGCAGATATGTGGTTCAAAGCTTGTATGTGGGAAGATAATGCTTATCTTTTCCATTGATGTCAAAGGGGGAGAAGAGACATGTGAAAAAATGCTGATTATCTAGAATGAAGAGTCATATGGGGAGAAATCTTATAGAAGAGGTTACAGAAGAAGTTAGAATGTAAGGAGGAGTAAGTGCTAATTGAGAGTTGGGTTGATGATGTTTTTCACATCATGTGTTTCCATCAATGCAAAAGGGCGAGATTGTTGGATACTGTGATTGTGTTGCTGATATTTGGTTGTCATTGATGTCAACACTATTAGCATTTGATGTATTGAAGGTTGTATATGTCAAAGATATTGAGAAAATTGTAAAAGAAAGCACATTACGGGTTCCCAGTGGAACTGTGAAGGTCATGAAGGTGTCTTGTCCTGTACATTGAAGATCAAATTTTGTGGACTAATGGGTTTATTGTTGAGTGTATCTAGTCCATCCTCCAAAAATTTCAAAGGTTTACATGAAGATTTGTTCAAGTTACAAAGATCTATGTTCTGACAGTGTTTTTGTGGTCTTTGTCAACGTTCTTGATTAAAGTTGGCATAATTCTAGTAATTCTAGTTGTTGTGGATGATTTTATGTTGTTTCTTGGTGCTCATGGATGTTTCTAGATCGTCCTCTATCCTTGTTTCACATCTGCATTGATCTTTGTGCTCGTGGTTGAATATTTTTCTCGGTATGTTTAGTTTTTGTGTTCTTCGTCGACATGATGGTTGTGGCATGTTGCGGATCCTTGAAGATTTAATTTTGAATGTTTGGCTCACTCGAGGATTTTTTTTTTGGTTGCATCTTGGCATTGGCCGATGGTGTTTGATCCACATTGAAAATTTATTTGTAAATTTGGGCTGACATTGAAAATATGTTTTATATTTTTTGACCGACTAAGTTGTTGATGTAATTTCATGTTGCAGATATATAAGAGAAATTTTTGGAGCAAATTTAGTGTGTGCATAAGAGAGAATGTATGCCAGAGAAAGTGGAGATGTGCGAATTGTTTCCAAATCATTCGATTGCAGAGCAGAGTGAGAAGAAGTTTGAGTGAAGTGTGAAGAAGGTTTTATGTGCTTAACTAGAACTATAATCAGGCTTGTGAAGAAGTTATTTCCTTATTTCATATTATGTGGATCTAATCCATATTTTTGTGTATTCTTGGGCAGTGAGCCCTCTTGTATTTGAGTAGTGAGCTCTAGGAAGTGTGCCTGAATGCATGTGCATTCCCATTATTTATCATTATACTTTTAACAGGGTATAATATCATGGACAAACATCCACCGTGGTTTTTCCCCTAACAGGGTTTCCACATAAAAATCTTGGTGTTCTCTGTGTTTTTGATGTGTTGATTGTTTATGGGTTTCCACGTAAAAATCTTGGTGTTCTCTATGTTTTTTTTCATTCATCAGATCTTAGATTAAGTTAAGTATATTTTGAAAAATTTAAAATATTCTATGACAATTTATTCACCCCCCCTCTCAGTTGTTTTTCCTTGTTTTTCCAACACTATCAAACTAAAAGCATTGTCTGAAAATATAAGAAAATTAGAGGGGTGCTACACTAATTGTAATTCATTTATGTTATTCATATATGTGTGCGCTAATCCTCATAGTGGCTTTTCCCTCCTTAGGGTTTTCCATGTAAATTTGGTGTTCTCTTGTGTATGATCGTGTTCACATTACTATTTCATAAAGCTTGATGAGGGTTTAAAGTTTGATAAGGGTTTAAAATTTAATGAGGGATTGAATGTTTTAATGTACAACTGATTCACCCCCCTCTCATTTGTCCTTTGCATCTAAATTTTGGTATTGGAGTTGTGATTCATTGGAGAAACCATAAGCACTTGAGGGAGATCTAGATGGTGCATATGAAGGGTTTCAAAGATCCTATGTTTGATGGAAAAAATTATGCTTAAAAGCCAGGATGGATTCCTTTCCAGTCTCCCTTAGATTTGGAGTCTAGCAATAAGTTGAAAGATGATATACTATGCTTATTGCTGGTATGAGAAGGGATGATGAGATCAAGGAATATGAGAACAATAGAAAATTAAGAAATGCTATCCTAAGTGGTCTTTCTAATTCTGAACTTGGAAAGGTGATAATTATAAATGTTGCAAAAGAGATATTGACAATGTTGGAGAGTATTTATGAAGGAGATGATAAAGTCAAGCAAGAAAAGATGCAAATAGAAAGCCAAATTTGAAACTCTAAGGATGTATGAAGATGAAGACATTAAAACCTACATGCTTAGAGTGGATGAAGTCATCAATTTCATCAATGGTCTTGGTGGTAATCTAGAAGAAAGTGAAGTTGTGAAAAAGGTATTCATAACTCTTCCTAAAGCTTATAGTTTGAATGTTTTTGATATTGATGAAGCTCAAAATTTGGATAATTATTCTAGAGATCAAATGTTTGGTGCTTTAATTTCTTATGAATTGAGAGAGTTTGGTCAAAATGATACAAAGAAATAAATTTCTTTTAAAGTTTGCAAAGCAGAGACAAATGAGGGGGAATAAAATTTCTTAAGGAGATTGAAAAAGGGAACTGGAAAATACAAAGGTAAGTTACCCTTTAAGTGTTTTAATTGTGGAAATATATGTCATTATTATTCTAAATGTCCAATCAAAGTTTAAAATGACAAAAATAAGGGTCATAAAGGAAAATTTTTCAAGAAGAGTTACTATGTTAAAAAAGAAAATGGTTTATCTGATGAGGAGGAATCATACTATCTTGATGGTGACTGTGATGAATTCTTGTTCATGGATTTAAATTTTTGAACTAATTCTACTAATTCTGAAAGATGTGTTAAGGAAAGTGCACTAGTAATAGGTCACAACTTTGAAGGAACTATAGTTACTAATTTTCATTCAAGAGAAGCTTGAGTAATTACTAGATAGTTGATAGTGGATGTTCAAATCATATGAAAGGTGATAAGAGTAAGTTTGTTAAACTTCAAAAGTATGATGGTGGTCTTGTTAAGTTTGGTGATGGTACATATGCTAATATTATGGAAAAGGTTCAATTAGTTTTCATGGTAAGCATAAAAAAATGATCTTCTTTAAGTCAAAGGTCTCCAACATAATCTTCTTAGTGTAGGATAGATGTATAGTAGAGGATACATTTTGGTGTTTCAGGATGATGGTTGTAAAATCAGAAAAGGAAGATTTGGAACTTTGGTTGCTATAGGGACAAGGATGGAAGGTAATGCTTATCAACTTAATGGTAGTGGTGCTAAATTATTTATGTCTCAAATCAATGAAAGTTGGCTATGGAATAGAAGAATGGGTCACTAAAATTTTGACAGCCTAGTAAAGATCAGTTTTATCGATGTTGTGAGAGATCTACCAAAGATTAAAAAATGTATCAATGCAATCTGCAAGGAATGTTAGTTCGGAAAGGATGAAAAGAAGAGGTTCAATCTACTAAAGAATATTCTACCACAAGACCTTTGAAGTTGGTGCATACAAACCTATGTGGACCTACCAAAAGAAGAAGCTCTCAAGGTGACAAGTATTTTATGTTGTTGATTGATGATTATTCTAGAATTAATTAGGTAACATTTCTTAAAGAAAAGTTAGAAGCTCTAAATAAGTTTAAAGAATTTATGTTTATGGTTGAGAATGCAATGGATGTGAAAATAAAGTTATTGAGGTCTGATAGAGGTGGTGAGTTCACCTCCAATGAGTTTAATAGCTTTTGTAAAAACCATGCAATAAAGAGGCATTTGTCATCTCCTAGAACTCCTCAGTAGAATGGAGTTGCAGAGAGAAAGAATAGAATAGTTCAAGAAGTATCAAGGACTATGATGAAGGAAGAAAATCTACCATATTTCTATTGGAGAGAAACTATTCATACTGCATTCTACATTCTTAATAGAGGTCAAGAAAGAGTAAACAATTCAAACACTTCCTATGAGTTATGGTATGGTAAAACTCCTATTGTGAAATACTTCAGAGTTTGTGGAAGTAAATGTTATATCAAAAGATATGAAGAAAATTTAGGAAATATTGATGCAAGATCTGATGATGGAATCTTCCATAGATACTCTACAAGAAGTAAATTATACTGGTGCTATACTAAAAGGTTGAAAAAGATTATTGAAAGTGCAAGTGTCAAAGTTGATGAAGAACCACATCATAGTTTTGTACTGATAGAAGGATATGAATCCAATGAATCTTGTTACTATGAAGAAGAAAAATAAGAGAAAGAAAAAGAGATGATAGTTGAAGAGGAAGAAGCTTTAGAAAAGATCCCTAAGACTCCTAAGTATGTGTAGAAAAATCATTCTAAAGAGAAAATAATTGGAGATAAAAGAAAAGGTGTGTTGACAAGAACAAATGTTGCTATGTAGTGAAACATGTAAACTTTTGTTTACTTTTAGAGGTGGAACTTAAAATAGTGACTAAGGCATGAAATGATGAGAATTGCAACAAAGCTATGAAATAAGAGTTGGAATACCTAGAGAAGAATTAGACTTGAGAATCGGTCTCATTGTCTCATAAAAATTCACCCTACTAAACAAGAGTTGAGTTGGGAATTGGTACCCTACTAAACAAGAGTTTAGTGTTCTAATGAAACTATTGCAATGAACTCAAGGTGTGGAACCTTACAAATTGAGGTCAAAACTCTGGAGAAGGCTGATTCCCTTTTCTAAACTAAGTGAAAATGTGTTTTTCTAACCCAAAAAATGAAAACCTGATTACTATCTTATACTAGAAGATCACAGAGAAAAGAGATAGAAGGAGATATGAAATGTAAATAGGGTGATGCATCAAATTTAGAGTTTGCTTCTTCCTACTTCAGAATAGCATAATATATCAATGAAATAGCTAAAACACATGCTTGACATGAAGGAAAATAGATTTTACTCAAACACATAAGAGATTACTTGATGATAATAGTTGAATTTTATTGACATAAAGCTTAGAAGTAATCTTTACAATAGAAAAATGCAAAAAAAATTGCATTTCTGCAAAGAAAAATATCAGAGGAGCCAGAGGAAGAATCCTCAAAAAGATACAAATATTTCCTTTATAGTTCAGGCATAACTGAGGATTGAATTTGAATTCCTAACCCTAACCCAGCTAAGGTTGCAAAAAGATGAATTATGGTTAAGTTAAAATGATCTGAATTATTTTCATTACAGGGAAATCACCAAGCCATAAAGGTTATTGGTGTCTCGAATGAGCCCTAGAATGATGACTTATATGAATTCAGGTATGGGCTCAACTATCAATTCTCAACCCTTTACCCTATATATTGGACCCTCAACCCTATACCCTTAACCCCCAACCCTATTCCCTCAACCTTGAACCTAATTTGTCAACACTCAAACCATAATATTTTCAACCCTTAATCCCTCATTCCTTAAACCCTTAATCCCTCAACCCTCTTCCCTAATCCCTCAACCTTCAACCCTAATCCTTCATTCCTCAACCTTTTATCCATCAACCCTTGAACCATTAATCCCTCAACCCTTAAACCCTCAACCCTTAAACCCTTAAACTATCAACCCTCAAACACTTAATTGATTAATCCTCTACCCTATACATTAAACCCTCAACCCTCAATTATCAAACCTCTACCCTATACATTGGACCCACAACCTTATACCCTCAACCCTATACCCTCAACCCTTAAACCTTCAACCCTTAATCCATCAACCCTCAATGCCTAATCCCTCAACCCTTAAACCCTCAACCCTTATCCCCCAACCCTATACCCTCGACCCTCAATCCTAATCCCTCAATTCTATACCCTCAACCCTTACACCCTTAAACCCTCTACCATCTACCATCTACCCTCTACCCTCTACCCTCTACCCTCTATCCTCTACCCTCTACCCTCTACCCTCTACCCTATACATTAAACCGTCAATCCTAATCTCTTGACCCTATACCTTAAACCCTTAATCCCTTAAACCCTCAAACCTCAATGCTAATCCCTCGATCCTATACCTTAAAACCTTAATCCCTCAACCCTTAAACCCTTAATCCCTCAACCCTTAAACCCTTAGTCCCTCAACCCTCAACCCTCAACTATAAACCCTCTACCTTATACATTATACACTGAACCCTAATCCTTGAACCCTTAACCCTTAAACTGACCCTTAAACCCTCTACCCTATACATTAGACACTCAACCCTAATCCTTCAACCCTATATCTTAAATCATCAACCCTCAAACCTCAAACCTAATCCCTCAACCCTATACATTAAACCCTCAACTCTCCAACCCTAATCCCTTAAACCCTCAACCCTTAAACTCTAAACCCTTGACCCTTAAACCATAAAGACTTAAACCCTCAACCATTAAACCCTAATCCCTTGACCATCAACCCTAAACCCTATCCCTAAAGCATCAACCCTCAACCCTTAAACCTTAAACCCAAAACCCTATCCCTAAACTCTCAACCCTTGACATTATACCTTAAACCATAATCCATCAACCCTCAACCCTTAAATCCTAATCCCTTGACCTTTAAAACCTAATCCCTCAACCCTTAAACCCTTAAATCCTAAACCATCAACCCCTAATCTCTCAACCATTAAACCCTCAACCCTTAATCCTCAACTCTCAACCTTTAAACCCTCAATCCTCAACCTTTAAAGCCTTATCCCTTAAACCATCAACCCTAAACTCTCAACCCTCGAACCTTAAATCCTCAACCCTTAACCCTCAACCCTTAAAACCTCAACCCTCAACCCTACACCCTACAACCTCAACCCTATACTTAAGCCCTAATCCATCAACCCAATATCTTAAACCCTAATGGACCTATACCCTTGTGTACACCGAAAATGAATGCTTCACTTCCTTGTCCACACAAAATAGGGATACAAGGAAAGGGATCCAATTTCATGATATTCACACTCAAGGACACCTTAGAGATATCAATCCAATGAAGGATGTGAACGATTTGACTGTAGGGAATCCTTAGAGATGATGAGGACAATCTAAATGGGTTCACCACCAAGTGTAAACTTAGAAAATACAAAATGTTTGAAAACATAGTGTGATATGCAAACTAATACTAAATGACCTAAGAATGAAAGTAAAATGTAGCAAAAAGATATGAAACTAGAAATGTGCTCATAGAAACTTGTTGGAGATGGAATGGAGCTCTAGAATCCTAAAAATTCTGATGTTGATGCTGACTAGGTGAATCAGTCTAGTTTTGGGAAAAATGTGCCGGAGTAGGTTTCAGTCAAAAGGGTACTCAGATCTAAAAAAATCCAGTTTAGGCTTGGGCAGTGGGAATCATTTTCCAATAGTGGTGAATCATTCCACTTCTACTTTTTTGGAAATTATGAAGTGGATTATGTAGTTCTTAGTTTGCTCTGCTCTTCTTGATATAGATCTGGGTTCGAAACTACAAAATTTAGTTTGTAATCCTTCTCCAAGACTTGTTTACAACTTTGACAACTTTGGATTGCTTTGACAACTTGATGACAACTTTTCCAATCTTGCTCTTTGATAAATTTTCAACCTAGACCTACAAATCACATGCAAAGAGGGGAAAATGTTGTGGGGTTAGTGAATAGGGGTTTGTCTTGGTCAAACCCCTTGTTGGTAATTAAACTCTTGAAATGAAATGAAATGAAATAGAATGGAGAATGATGAATGAACAAATAATGATGTTGCAACTCACAAAACCCTAGCAAATAAGGTGTTTCAAAAATGTAAGTATTGGCTCCAATGGATGAGGACTTGGAATCTAGCTTGATGTTGATAGACATTGAATACAATGCTTGCTTGAATCACACAATCTTACATCACAAATGTTAGCTCTAAAACAACATGATGCAAACAATCTTTGACATGATGAATGACACTTGAAGAATGCTCTTGATTGCTTGATAATCTACCCTTGAAATGCCTTGAGGTGATTCCACAATAGTGGTTTATAATTTTTGGCCAAACTAGACACTGAAATTATTATTTTTAACTAAATCTTCACATTCGGGCACCTATAGCAGCTAAACCATGAAGGATTTGAAGATGATGCGAACTAGAGTCTTGT
This sequence comes from Sequoia sempervirens, assembly GCA_007258455.2. Lineage (NCBI taxonomy): Eukaryota > Viridiplantae > Streptophyta > Pinopsida > Cupressales > Cupressaceae > Sequoia > Sequoia sempervirens. The sequence continues at coordinate 3,875 of VDFB02321440.1, read as the reverse complement.
CACATTTTGTTTGTAGATTCTAAAAATATTTTTTTCAAAATTTTTGCAATTAGATTGCACTTCTTTTTCCATCTTCCACGAAAACTGGTTTTTTTTCAGAAAACAACATTTTTAAAAAGTGACGCACACTGTATAATGCATAACTTTTTTTCCATGAAGGATAAAATTCTAATTCTTTTGAATTTAGATTCGTAACTCCAATATCTAGTGCTTCCACTTGGTTTAATAGTTTTTTATTGAATTTTTTCTTTAATCAAGTTTCAAAGTCAAACCAATTACAATTCAAACATAGTGCAACCGTATAACACATAACTTTTTTTGTATATATCAAAATTCATTTATTTTTGTTGGATCAAGGACTTCAATATCTAGTGCACTCATATTTTTCAATTTTTTTTTTGATAATCTACTATTTTTCCCACGTCTGAGAACAAAGACCTTTATTTTCGATGAAAAACCTATGTTTAATAAAAGTAAAAAATCAAATAAATAATAAAACGAAAACATATTAAAATTATATTCGTTCGATAGCTTGTTCTGAGGACTACCTGATTCCAGTTGGGTTTGTGAGGATTCCTCCATTTTCATCCTCAACTCGAGCTCCAAAGTGCCAAAATTTAGGTTTTTTGTGTCTCAGGGAGGGGATGAGGATTTAGGGGGGTTCGTACGAACCCCTATGGGTTCAAGTGAACCCCTAGGAGTTCATTCAAACCAAGGTTCACTCGAACCCTGGTTCGAGTGAACCTCTTCAAGGGGTTTCGCTTGAACCCCTTTCATATACATTTTTTTTTGTTTTTGGTGGCAAAACGTTTAAGGGGTTCGCTCGAACCTAGGTTCAGTCGAACCCCCTTTTGGTTCGGTCAAACTTCTAGGTTCGTACGAACCCCCAAAATCACCCTTTTTTTTTCCATGGGGTTGTTTTTTCTTAGTTTTCCTTCCTCCATCAAATTGTAAACCACTATTGTGGCTTCACCCCTTGAATGCTCTTATGAATGCTCAAATTCTCTTGTGAACTCTTCAATGCTTGATCAAACTTGCTAGGCCTGAAAATGAGGGAAAAAATCTTGTATTTATACTCAATTATGCAATAATTCCCGAAATTACAACACAACATGATGCAGGAGCACCTATTTGATTTTTTGCCTCCATGAGGCCATCTGTAAATAGTTTCTCTATTTTTTGTATTGGATCTTATAATAAGGTTTATCAAACCATTTTAGAGGTTTTTGAGTCTTAGGAAGTCATATTTTAAGTCATTTGTCAAATAATGTTTAAAGTTGTTCCATAATGTAGAAATTGTAAAAGTTGCTCAAGAAAGTTGTCAAACAACTTGTCAAAAAGTGTCATTAAGGTGTTTTGTCAAAAAATAATCAAAAGGTAGTTGAAAATCATTTATTTTGGTTGGAAATGTATAAATACATCCTCAAAAACTCGAATTGGGGGTTGGAGACATTATTTTTGAAGATTGATGAATGGCAACCTCAAGTTTTATGTGCATTTTCTGTTTTTTACATTGTTTCCAAGCTGAAGTTGTGCTTTGTACGGCCTGGTATGGACTCAAATAATGGAGTATCATATATGGATGGAAAGATCTATATTTCTAGTTTCCAATTATTTTTTTCTCATTGAATTTCCTTGAGTTTTGAGGAATATATGACTATTTTGGTGAGACTTCCTATTCTAACAATATTGTACAAAATTTACAGTCTAAAACATGTGATGGTACGGATTGTAAAGTCTATATTTTGGATCTAAAAATAATTGGATTTTTTTTCCATGTGAATCTACGTTCATTTGCTTCAAGTCTCATAAAATTTCATGAAGATTTGAATAAGTTATGACAATTTTTGTGAGGGTAGGTCTGAACCCTACCTAGGGTTTGCAATTTTGGGGAAAATGCAATAACTTTCTTTTCCACTGTTGGATCTTCATAAAAATTGGAGGAAAGGTCTATAATTATGTTTTATTCAATATCATCAAAGATATTGGATTCATTATTTTTTTTGTAGAAGTTATTAGTGACTGTTTGTTTCATTAAATTGTGGGCTGCCATGGCTATGTTTCCAATGTGTTATACAAAGATTGCTTTGAATTATTGTTGAAGGTTTGTGAGATATGTTGTTGAATCCTCCTAGCTCTACATCAAATTGGTATCAAAGCCCAGTAAGGTCTGGGTAGAGGAAGAGTTTGTGTTTGTGGTTGTGGTTGTGTGTTGTGTTGTGCAGGTTGATGAAAGAACCTAATTGCCTAGGTGAGGAGAAGTGAAGTGGAAGCAAGGAGAGAATTTCTTGTGGAGATGGATTTGTTGAGAAGATATTTTCAACTAGAGGAGGAAAGGAAGAGACAAGAGATGATTGACAAAGAAATAGCTGAGTTAAAGAAAAAGATGAGGAGAAGGGAAGCAAAGTTCAATGATTTTATATAGAGTCCATGATGAAGATGGAACTGTGGATCAAAAAAGAAACAAGTTGGAACTTGACCATGAAAAAAAAGTTGACTGGCACATATTGGTGTTGAGATTAATGATATGGTTGTTGGTAATCAAGTAGTTGATGCAATTGTTGATGAACAATTAGAGAAAGTTGTTGAGGTTGTTGAGAAGGTTGGTACTAATCCTCGAGATGTTGTTGATGGGTAAGTGCACCAAGATGGTTCCCAAAAAGGGGGCTTAAGTGGCCACTTTTTTTCTAAAATCAGGAAATGCTGACCTTGGACACGAAATTGAGGATAGTTACACTCAAAATTTTGAAATGAAACAAAAACAAGGATCAAAGTGCTCTGAGTCTACTTTCTAAACTACTAATTTATTTTTAAAATGGTTGAGATTAAGGGGTTCAATAGAGGAATGTACACAAATTAGTGTTGTTTTTGTCAGAAAAACATAACATAGCAACTCTTGTACGACCTGAGCATGGTGAACTTTTTTTTAGTATTTTTAAAATCACTATTGTTAGAAGTTAGCTAACAACATCTAGTTGATGTACAATTTTTCTGATAATTTTTCAATGAATATTTGATTTTTTACTAATTTTTTTAAGTGGGCACTTCGTAAAAAGCAGAATTTTGGTCGTGCTCCACCTACAAATTTTGGAAAGTAATAGATTTTTTTTAATTTTTGTTTTTTAAAATTTGAAGAATGGATTCTAGTTTCTAAAAATGTAATTTAAATGTAATTTATTTGAAATTTCAATGAACGCTTAATTTATAACGAAAAAAAAACCAAACACTGCTTTTTCATAAAAAACAGACATACAAACAAAAGAAATTATGGATGAAAGGCCTAACATTGTCCGAAAGTGAAAAAAATTATATCGTTGGAAAGCTAAGAGAGCTCTTAACATTACCCATGTGTTTGATTTTGTCGATATTGAACCAAATGCAATCCTGACAGTGAGCACGAGCCCAATTATGTGAAAAATTGTAGAATTTGCAAAAAACACATCTCTGGTCATTGGGAATGCCCTCCAAACCTTTGGGTTGGTATTCCAAGGCAAATACCAAAGCTAAGGCTCAGGGATTCCCAAAGCAAAAAATAACGCAAGCGCGTTATAACGCGCTCATGTTATTTATTAGTTTTCACTTTTTCCTTCTCCATGGAACATTTCTAGCAACAAATAACGCACTCGCGTTATTTATTCCTTTAGTTAAATGCTAGTTTTTTGAACGTTTGTTCATATGTTTGTATGTATATGTATGTTGGTGTGTCATGTATGTATGTATGTATGCATGCATGTATGTATGCCTATATGTATGTATTTATGCTTATGGGTGGGAGTGGGAGAGAGGGTGGGAGTGGGAGAGAGTGTGGAAGGGTGGGAGAGTGGGAGAGGGTGGTAGTGAGTGGGAGAGAGAGTGGGAGACAGTGCGAGACAGTG
>VDFB02321439.1:0-34636 GCA_007258455.2 Sequoia sempervirens | reverse complement strand
CTCTAAAGTACAATATCCTTAATAGGTCCATGTTGAACTCACATCCAACTCTAGTTGAAATCAAGTAAAGAGACTCATTACTCCAAAACATGATATCCAAAAGTAATACATCAAACCTCACCCAAGTCTAATATTGGTGTACAATTGATAATATTATACTAGCTAAAATCCAACTACAACATTGTAATATAACATTCGATGCCCACAAGGAAAAATGATCACAACACTCATCTAGCAAATAACAACAAACCACCATCAAAGCTCCCAATACATGATCAATGTAGAATCTAGAAACTTACCATGACATTATGATTTACAACCCCAACCATGACCACTTTTCCCATAACAATTGAGAAAGTGTATAGAATCCATGAAATCCCACTTACCTCATAATTTGTATACCCACCAAGGAAGATCATGTAACCTAATAAAATATATTCTCTACCACATATTCATCACTCTAAAACTCAAACGTGTAATCCATACTCCACCATGGCGTGCAATAAACCATTATTTGAACTAAGGATCATCTATCTAAAGCAACAAATTAAAATTGGAAACTCAACCAAAGACTATAAGAGCCCTCCATGGAAACTTGAGTTGTCTACATCTTCAAGAAATGTGAAGATAAGCATCATTTATTAACAAAGTTATTTAGATGTATATCAACTCTCACTTCACACATATGACGACTCTCAGGAGATCCTCATGACAGTAAAAACCACAAAATCACTACTAAATATGATCTATCATGAAGTGACACATCCAAATCACTACTAAAGCTCCTACAAAAGGTGGTCCCAAGCTACACATAGAATCATGATAAACATCTCCTGATAGAATACCATCCATGGCCATCACACAATCAAAGAACACAGCTACACCAGCACTAGCTCCTAAAGAAGAGTTGTTGTTTCCAACCAAGAAGATAAAAGTGACTATGTAACTACACAAAGCTTCTGCTAAACTATGATCCAATGCCTTTGATGCCACCGCAATCAACTACTATAGGTCCCAAATAATAACTATCTTATCTAGACTCTAAACGCCATCTATCTACATCATTATAATGAACATGCCAATACACTGGAAAATGATAAAAAGATCCAACTAAAAAAATCTACACTAACACTATAAAATACATGTGGATATATATAACCTACATATGAGGAATTCATGCAAACAAGCCACAAAACTATACAACTCATAGTCTAACCCAAACAATGTAACATATAGGCTCAAAACCATGTTAATAACATCCATAATAGAGATGTAATTAGAAATAACATATAGATTCTTCATGACTTAAACACCAAATAAAATCTAGATCTGTCTTTTCATAACCCCATAATAACATAGCCATAGTTTAGAAACCTTAAAAGTAAACCAATATCAATATTAAGTGATGAAGCACTTACCAACACTTCCACACTTGAGAAGGCTATAATAAACCTCCTCAAACCATACACAAAGTATGCATATAAATATACAATTCTATCACCATGCAAAAAACCATAAATAATAGTCTTTTATTGAATCTACAAAACCATACATTTTTACTAACAAATAAAACCTATGAAACCATATATGCAAATATAAATTCATTTAAATATTTGAAAACCCATAAATCTAAAAATACCAAATCTACAAACCAAAGCAATATAATGCCATAGATAAGCATAACCACATATAGTAAATACAAAAATTGTAAAACCCATGGATCTAAGCAACATGAATCTATAGCATGCAAGTATAATCATCCATGAAGATTAGAGGGTTATACAATAACCAAGCCACTATAGAGCTAATTCCACAACCATCACCAAGTACATGCAAATGGAGGAATTGAATTGTTTATGAGCTTCTAAGTTACCAAAAGATGAACTCCACAATCCACATGCATCTAGTAGGCAATCATCTAGTACTTTCATAAAACAAGGGGCTAAAACCATGAACCCAACATAAACACTCCATATAGTAGTGAACATAGCTAGTGCTTTTCCATGTGACTAGGGAGGTAAAAGAAAGCACCCAACATGAACACTCGTCTAGTGCACTTGACCACAAGATAAAGGAAGATAATCTAGTGAAAGTTTAAAGTTGTCATGCACTTTAAACCAACTTCTTAGCATGAGTGAAATTAAGTGTTTTTAATTAAAAGTCAATTTTAGTCAAATATAATTTTGACCAGGTGCATTTGGGGTGAGGCTAGAAATTTCCCTCACTAGTGTAGAATTTTTTTCTCCCACTTGTCAATCATTTGGAGTTTTTAACTTCTCACCAATCGGCTGGAAAAAAATTGGAAGGAAATTATCTGTTTATATTTTTTAATATCTTTGTTTGCAAATCGATCAAAGAGCAGTGCACAAAACAAAGAACAACAACACATATAATTTAAATTATCATTTTTATATTTCAATAATAAAATTTAATTTTTTATTTATATTTTTCTTACTATTATTCCACAAGCTTATTGAATAGAGTGTCGTTTTTGAGGTTTTCCTCGTGTATTTTGAAAATTTTAATGTAAGAAAACTTAGGCATTAGAGTTTGCAGTGAGCTAGCTAAAGTTCTTTGTGCTTTGAATAATAACATATATCAGCACACTAAATTGAACTCTGGGGTACAAAATATTGTAACATATTATATATCAATTTTTTAATTAATTTATATTTATATATTATGTTGAATTGAATATGCAAAATAGTAAAATTTATGAGACCACCAGCATTCAAAAAAATTTAAACTTAACGTGCACTATAAAATTCATGGGACCACCCACTTTAAAATATTTCTAAAAAATTTCAACAGTACTTACTGAATTTTAAGAAAAAACTGCTTCATAAAATTGTAACCTTATCACACTAACAACATGATTGAAAACTCTATAAATGAACACAAAAAAAATGAATTAGTAAATGAATTAAGGAAACTAAGGATTTATCATACAACATGATTGAAATTTCTATAAATGAACAAAAAAAAATGAATTAAGGAAACTAAGGATTTATCATCCAAAATAAGATTTAGACGTATTGTTCTTCAATATTTCAATGTGCACCCACTTTTTCTGAGGAACATGTTGCATTAAAAATTTATCCTCCAAACAAATGCAGCATTGACTTAACACATACTTACGGTTCTTGAATAATTTTAAATATGCCCATTCATTATGGTAAACTTCCAAGGATTTACAGCTGAACCAAGTGTTTAAAAAATATCAATAAATCTATATTATAAATATAATTCACACAGGTCAGTGTCTCCACTTGGATATAACAAGAGCCACTTACCAACACGTATCTATTTCATGTTCGACTCTGTTCATACTCTATCTTGATTTTTCTGCGAGCTGGTGCAAAATTTCCATTCCAAGTTTCAATATATATAGTTGTATTTATTCTCAAAGAGCTTTAAGCAATGGATGTATTCACCAACATACCAGTTATTGTGGTAGGAGCCGCCATACTTGTTCTTGTGGCAACAATTCTACTAAAGCACCATAGAAATTACAGGAGCCATCTCCCACCAGGCCCCAGAGCTATTCCTGTATTCGGCCACCTTCATCTTTTCATAGAGAAAACCAAGCCAATTCACCAGATTTTAAATTCACTCACACCCCTCTATGGACCTATCATGCATCTTAAATTTGGTAGCTGCCCTGTTTTAGTGATAAGTTCGTCAGACTTAGCCAAAGAATGTTTTACAGTAAATGATAAGTCTTTTGCTTCTCTCCCTCGGCAGGCACATGGCCAACATTTGGGCTACAATTATTCTATGCTGGGTTGGGCTCCTTATGGCCCCTACTGGCGAAATGCTAGAAAAATCTGTGTACTTGAGCTTCTTACTTCCAAAAGAATCCAATCATTCGAACCCAAGAGAATGCAAGAAATATGTAAAACAGTAAATTCTCTGTTTCATCAGACACAGTTGCAGAGTATTGTTAACATGAGAAGTGTTTTGTCCCACCTGAGTTTTAAAATTTTGATGAGTATGATCATAGATGACAGGTATTTTGGAGAGGAAATGGGGATTTCGGTAGATTTAGTCACCCGTTTGATTAAAGAGTTCTTCGTGCTTCAAGGAGTAATTAATATTGGGGATTATATTCCCTGGTTGAAGTGGCTTGATTTGCAGGGGTATGAGAAGGCTATGAAGAAACTACATGGGGAATTAGATTTGTATATGCAGAGAATTGTGGAGAAGCACAGGGAGAAGCGATTAAAAGAGGAGGGAGTGATGGAAGAATTTATTGATGTGTTGATCTCGCAAGCAGAGGAGAATGGTGACGCAATACCTGATAAAGATGCATTTATTAAGGCAACTGCTATTGTAAGTTGTTTTTGACTTTGCTAGTTTTGGTATTTTTGGTTTATAAATTCCGTGTGTAGATGGTTGAGATATTAAGGATAATCTAAAGACTCATTATTTGATTCACATTAGGACTCTCAGAATTAGAATATGCCCCTAGTAACACCTGATAAATTAGTACTGAATAACCACCTAATGCACTAGACAGCCTAGTTCCAAGAAATACTTTTTTCTTTTTGGTTCCAAGAAATACATGAGGTATAAGTTTCATATATTTTGTGTTGAAACATGAATGGGTGATTGCTAACTGCAAGTGAATTTTCAAATGCATAATTTATTTTTCAATATGCCAAGTTTTTCAGTGTATTTACTAGTTGCAGGTTTATCAACCATTGGGTTTAAGAGATATTGTCAGGTATGACGTTGTAACAAGCAGCAATGTGCATGATTGATGGATTCATGAAAAGAGTCCAATTTCATAAAGTTATTTATACAATATAATGCCCAGTTTCATATACAAATTCAGCTAAACCCTCATTCAGCCACCATTTGCACATTCAACCAACACCCCTTCAGCTAATCATCCTTATAAAGATGTAATTAGCCGCACACACATTAGCTTAGCATATCCTCACCATTACTTGCACTAGTGGTTCTACAGATTCAATTGGTAGGAGTCCAAAGAAAGTGTTTTACTTAGATCCTTTCAATTTTCAACCTAAAAAAGTGAGTTATGTTAAGGATGTGCATGAGAAATAGTTGGTCAGCAAAGCGTAACTAGGGTGCATTAATGAAGGTTATGAGAAAGAGGAATCATGGGAAATAGAATGGGGAAATGAAAGAAATGAAAAAGTGGGCAAAAGTGAAGAGATGAAAGGAGGTGAGTAAAGGGTCCAACAGTAGTTCCCATATTCAGGGGAGGTACACATCTTAATAGGATTCTGTCCCAAACACTAACTTAACAATTTGCCTACCTAAAACTTACCAACTTAGCTAAAAGATTTGCAATTTAGTTATGACAAATAGTTGATTCATGCCAATAAACAGACCTGTTGATTTGGAAAAGGGAACAAGAGATTATTTAGCATCAGTCTTGCACAGGCCCTACCTTAGACCAAGGGTATAAATGCCCTCACCTGACCAAAATCTAATCCTTCAATGCTCTTCTTTCAGTCAAGACATAAATGTTCTAAAGACCCTAGAATTTCTCGATACCAGTTTAGGAGAGCAAAAATTTAGTAGTTATTAATACATGGTTTTCTATGACATCTCTGAAGAATAAAAATTATGAACAGCTCTGAGAATTCAGATTGAGAAATCATCACATTCAGAAAATAAGAATGAATAATAAAAAACTTTGCTCAAACAGCAGGCAAGAAAAATGAACTGTAAATGTATATAAATTTCTGTTACAATTAACTCTATAAAAAGAGATTAGAAGACAACGATCAGGCTGTGCAAAGAATAAAGCTTGACAAAACAAAAAACCGAAGCTAAGGAAACTAACGCAGTATACAAACTGCAGTTTTATTAAAAAAAGACAAAACACTGAAAGCAACTAATAAAAGCAGCGGGATAATTGGTCATGCAATCTTCAATCTCCCCCTGAATGATCAATAGGGGTGAGTCCCAACTGATGTCTCAAAGCAACAAAACTGGCTGTGGGAATAGCCTTGGTAAATATAACAGCAACTTGTTTAGATGTAGGGCAAAACTGCAATTCCACTGTCGCATTTTGAACCTAAGTCACATATAAAACGTTGCCTGATCTCAATGTGCTTCGATCTACACAGGATTTTTGGTCATTGCAATGGTACTACTGTTATCACAATAAATAGTGGTTGGATGTTCCTGAGCCAAATGTAGATCCTCTAAAATATTTCAAATCCATATGAGTCTCATTGGCGTGCTGAAAAAAAAATCTGAAGGTGTGCGAGTGGTATACTAAGAATTAAAATAGTAGAATCACGCGTTTTATTTCATATGATATTTCCAAACAATTGTAATGTTTGAGATTGAATAAAAGAATCATCTCCATGTGTTGAAAAATAATCTCTGTTTGCTACAACAATTTATGTGTTTTGTATTTTCCTTCGATCTCTGCTCAAGAAACATTTGAATTATCAATACATTCGAAAAGTTAACTTCTTGCAAGTTTTGATTTTCTCTCTTTTTCTTGCTATTAATATTGTATCCTTGTAGAATATGTTAAGTGCAGGGACTGATTCATCTTCAGTTTCCCTGGAGTGGGCATTGTCATTGTTATTGCAACATCCCCATGTAATGAAGAAGGCACAAGAGGAACTTGATTCTAAAGTTGGACTGAAGAGACTGGTGGAGGACTCAGACATACCCCAATTAACATACCTGCAAGCAATAGTGAAAGAGACTATGCGTCTTTATCCACCGGGTCCTATAGTGGGGCCACACGAATCTATTGAGGCTTGCATGGTGGGAGGCTATCATATTCCTGCAGGAACAATTCTGATGGTAAATGCATGGGCAATTCATAGGAATCCAAGAGCGTGGAAGAAGCCATTGGAATTTATACCAGAGCGTTTCACAGAGGAGGAGGTAGAGATAGATATGTATATGAAAGGGAGTGGCTTTGAGATGATTCCATTTGGGGCAGGGAGAAGAGGATGTCCTGGTGCTTCTTTGGCAATTAGTGTGGTGCAAACAACACTTGCAAGGTTGCTACAAAGCTTTGATTGGTTTCTTCCAGATGGAAAAATCATTGACATGAGTGAAGGGGCTGGTATGATAATGACAAAGGCAGTGCCTTTGGAGGTTTTCATCAAGCCCCGTCTTTCCCATCATCTCTATTAGCAAGAGGTTTAGATTTAAACTGTTGAACTCCTTTGCTTTTGTTTATTTTCTGAGTGCAGAATAAACACCCTGTTGGTATGATTGAGAGCACAAATAATCGATTTTCTTCAGCTCAATGCCAAGGAGCATTTGCTTCCTTCTATGTCTTAGATTAAGAAGATTTCCAAAGGAAAACATATTGTAAATAGATTAAGAAGATTTCCAAAGGAAAACATATTGTAAAAATAATGCTTCTTCCTTCTATATTTTAGATTAAGAAGATTTCCAAAGGAAACATATTGTAAAAATATTTCTGGATAAATTTTGCAGAGGTTATTGAAGCTTCTTTGGATAAACTTTGTAGAGGTTATTGAAGTTTTTCTAGATAAACTTTGTAAAGGTTATTAAAGCTTGTATTACCATGTTACTGCTTCTATGCAAGATCATCAAATTGGGTGAATTTCTTATTATTCTTCCCATATTTGTTGGATTTTTTATTTACTTTATAAAAGTTTATTGAAATGATAGAGAATTGAGAAAAATATATTTTAGTGTTTACTTCTACGAAACCATAAAATTTAGTTAAAAAATGGGGATTGTTACTATAAGACACGAAATTAGATTTATGCAATCAAAAAATGTATTTGCAATTCTATGTAAAACAAACCTTTCATTAACGTACAAAGTGTTAAACTCAGCACTATTTGGTAGAAACTCTGGCAAGCTATTTTTTGAGTTGAAAAGAGAGTCTTTAAACTCATCCAAGTCTCAATCTCATCTTAATGCTGTCTCTCGCTACAAACTTGCAGATGAGATTCAGATTTGAATCTGCTGGTCTTCACCCAAATTCAATTAGTTTCATCACATTTATTATATATTCCTCTAGGCTTTTATATAAAGAATGATTGTTAAAGTTTTACATTTATTGAGTTATTGACAACGAATTAAGATAATTTTAGTGGATATTCACTGTGTTCATGGGTTTGAACCTTCATGTTGAAGTTATTGGTATTCATGTTGATGTCTTCATGCTCCAAACCCTTACTAGTCAGTATGGCCATGGGCTTTGTATTCCTAATAGATTACTGTGCGTGCAGATTTTGACTATTTGCATTAATACAATGTGTTCATGCCAAGAATGAAGTCCTTCATTTGTAGCCTCATCTAGTTCAAACTAGACTAAAAAATTTTGCGCTTTTGAAAAAAAAAGTTTTAATAGACCAATAGTTTGTTTTCTATTTCTTTTGAATGCAATAAATACACTGAGAATGAATAAATTCATTGTTTTCTAAATTATTGATTTTTATTATTTGTATTTAATTTTCATGGTATGTAGTTGAAAGGGAGTTTTCTAATATTGATTGCTTATGATCCAGAATCATGAGTTTAATTAGACAGACGAAATTTGCAGTCAACAATAATTTATATTGACAATTTCATTTGTCAATTCAATTCAAAATTTGCAAAAAATCAATGATAGCAATTTGATTTATTTCCCAATCAATCGAATAATCGAGACATTTAAAGTTCTATTTACATTCGAATTTAGTTTCGAAGTAAACTATTTTATTTACAAGCAATGAGCCATATACAGTCCACAACATTTCAATTTTACAGTCCACTGTTCAGCTCCTATGTTTCAGCACTCCAAAACTCTGCTCAATAAAGTTTGATTTTATCTTCTCTGCACATGTACCTCCTCTGTATGTTCGTCCTTATAATTATCTCCAGATAAACTTCTTCCTATTGCTTAACCCTCACTTTGATCAGCCATGGCTCCATTTTATTCATTATCCATACCCCATGTGCCGCGTGGCTCCTTTTGGCTTATTATTTATTTCTTAACATACACTTCTTCAACTCATACCATCCTTTTGGTATTATTAGCCCACGATGGAAAGAGAAGCACATGATCATGCCAAGAGGTGTCTACAATGTCAGCAGCATGGGGACCTCATCCATGCTCCAGCTCAAGAACTTCACCCGATCGTCACACCGTGGCCCTTTTCGCAATGGGGACTCGATCTCATTGGGAAAATCACACCCACCTCATCCAACGGCCACAAATTTATTATAACTGCAACTGAGTACTTCAAAAAGTGGGTGGAATCCATACCCATGATGTATATCACTAGAAAGCAGATCTCAAAATTCATCTTGAACTATCTCATCTGTCTTTACGGTGTCCCACAAGCCATTATCTTAGATAATGAGACACCATTCAAGAACCAGGAGGTTCGTGATTTGTGCGTGAAATTCAAAATCCAGCATCGCTTCTCCACCCCGTACTATCCCCAAGGCAATGGCCAAGCAGAAACTACAAACAAAACCATCCTCAAAATCCTCAAGAAAATAATCAATGACGTAGGTCGTGACTGGCATCTGCAGCTTAATCCCGCCCTCTGGGCCTATGAACCATCATCCGCACACCCACTGGTGCCACCCCATTCTCCTTAGTTTACGGATCATAAGTGGTTCTCCCCATTGAGATTGAGCTCCCATTCCTCAGGATATCACTGCAAAACCTCATCACAGATGAAGAGTACCGGGTATCAAGACTAAATGAGCTAGAGCTACTGGATGACAGAAGAATCGATGCTTTGAATAATTTGCAAGTCTATCAAAATTGACTCAAACGGAGCTACAACAAGAAAATCAGAAGCAGGACTTTCTAAGTTGGAGAACTGGTCTTAAAAGAAAATCAGAAGAATGTCCCAAACCCAAGCAACAAAGGCAAGTTTGAACCTAATTGGTTGGGACCATTCATCATCACAACAAGTTACAAATCAGGGGCATATCAGTTATCAACACCCGAAGGGGAACTCTCTGCAAGAGCCCATGAATAGCTCTCATCCTAAAAAAGTTTTATGCCTAAATCTTTTCAAGGTATAGAACCAAAAATCCAAAAATCAGAAAATGTCTTGAAAAAATGGTTACTTCGAAAAAACTTGGCAAATAGGCACGCCTTGGTAACAACAAAAAAATCCAAAAAAATTAGAAAAAGGATAAAAAATAGTAAAGAAAAAAAAATCGTCCTCTAGTGAAAACCACTTTGGTGGCACTTTGGGCAAGTACCTTGGTGAAAACCTAACAAACAAGTGCCTTGTGTAAATAAGCACTTTCCATCCACCAGGATCTTTACGACTTGTTTGGCATCATCCATCCATTTTGCTTCCATCATCCATTGTATTCAGGTCTCCATCCATCACTCATCCACTCGCATCCGCACCATAGCTTGGTCCTGTTTTTGTATCATGATCCCTCCTAGTACTACTCGGCCCATCCTCAAGGTCAGTTTGTCCTGCCTTTATCAGAGTAGTCTATTGCGTCACACTGGGGGCACATTCTCATCAGATCAGATTCGTGTATATTCTTAAAGTCCTCAAAAAATAGAAAGTCCAAAAACATTAGAAAAATAGAAAATCCAAAAACATTCAAAACATATCAAAATCCAAAAATAGGGTCGTCTAGTCGAACTACGTCGTCTCTGAGCTTGAACGTAGGCAAGGTTGATCTTTGATCATCCCCCGAGACATTTAGGTCAGTCCTTTAGGAGTCCGTCATAATAAACTGACATTTCATCATGTATATCGTCATCTGTAAATCGGTCAAGTCGTCAGTCGAACTACATGGTCTCTGCGTGTATAACATAGGCAAGGCTAGTCTGTTGATCAGCCCTCGAGGCCCCTAGGATAGGTCTTTAGGTTAGTTTCTTGGTCAAAATCTTAGAAAATCCCAAAAACATTTGAAAAATCAAAAATCAAAACATTTGTAAAACCTTGAAAAAATACCAAAACAGCCTCAAAACATTGCAAAACATCCAAATATTTGAAAAATAAATAAAAATTCATCCGTTTCATCTCGCTTGCACCCGCAATAACATCATCCATAATAAACTGATCGTCATCCTCAAACTTTGGTGAAACAGTTAGAAGCAAGTCTAGTAGCTCAAAAAGTAAAACTCCAAACATCAAGTCTGAAGTTTAAAGTCAGTACGTAAGCAAGTTGTTCATCTCTTGGTATCGGTAACACATCATCTAAATTGGTCCCATATCAATCATCCCTTAGAACACTTTGGGTAAACGAAATGACATGCCACCATCCTCTAACATGTCCTAGGATGAATCCTTCCTACAATGGGCATTATCTTTTGGCAATAAGTTTCGGCTCTTATCCTTAGAAAACACATCCTCCTTTTGTTAGCAGTATTGAAGAGCATCAGTTTGTTGGTGTACTTGGTCTTTATCTTTTGACTTATCTTATTTGCACTCATTCCAAGGACGTCTCGATGATATCCCAAAACGAAGGATTTAGAGAAATAGGAATGGGACAACAATCATTATTTTTTGTCCGCTATGCTTGTTGGACGTTCTTGTAATATAACCTCAACAAATAATTGCTTTGTTAGATATGTATGGAAGAAGTCTAGGGCAACTTGTTGACTATTACATGGATATGTTTACCTTTTCGTGTTTTGGTCCGAGGTGCCTGAAACTTCTAAAGTGCATCCTAGCAAGGTTTCCATATGTCAAGTGTGAACAAGAATATTCCTATCTACTTGTCAAGTCAAAGTTCATCTCATGGGGTACAACGCCATCCTGTTTTTCTATACCTTGATGCATCGTACCACGTGTGTTATCAAACATAAAAAAATTTGACCCTTTGAAAAATCCCAATTCCACGGCAAGTAATCATCATCATCATCATTATCATTTACATCATCCCGTGTCTTGTTGAAATAACTTCTTCTTTTCTTACTAACCGCACTAACAAGGTACTATGATAGTTGTTCATCATCGCCATCATCGTCACCGATTCTGCATCCACAAATCATTAGCATATCACATAAACATATCACATAGGAATCATAAACACATTTGCATAAACATATCATATAGGAACATACGCATTGCATTTTTATGATCATATAAACAGGTTATTATAAACATTCTTCATAGATAGATACATCCATGTCATTGCATTTCACCCAGTACATTGCATCTCATGGTATTATATCAATAAATATTCATTTGCATTTCATAACCATTCCATATCACCATCTATCATCTAAATCATTACATAACATGAACAAAAGCATTCCATAATCATTTTTGCATAATCATAATAATATAAGCATTTAATTCATTAGGCATACATACTTGCATAACATAAGTGACATCATATCATCATGTTACGTTCACATTACGCATCAACATATCACTTTGCATTAACATATCATTGCATCACATGCATCATCATTAATTACAATAACATTTGTTATTCTAAACATCTCATTAAACCATCTCATTATACATTAACACCATTTCATTCGCATCATATTAGGACCATCACATTTTCATATTTCATTATCCATATCATCTCATAAATAACATCATAAAACATTTATTACATAAATCATTCCACATAGGCATAAACGTATAAAATTCATATATGCATCCGTTCATTAACATTGCATAAGCATAATTTACATGTCATTTCACATATCATTTCACATATCAGACCATTGCATTTTGCATTATCATAAATAAATCATCACATTTGCATATCATAGGTGAACATAATATAGATCTATTAGTCATAATCATAACACATGTATCATCATCAGAAATAAACACATGCATAAAAGACATCACTGCAAAGCATATAGAAATAAATGCATCCATAACATATAGAAGTAGAACCATACATACATACATAAGGATAACACATTGCATCACATCAGAAGCATAATCAACTCATATATATATATATCATCAATAATGTCACTGTCATAGTACAAAGAATAAATCGGATCGCTGTATATATATGTCAATCGGTACAAAAGGCCCCTCGGGCTATAAAAAATGAGCCCATAAGGCACAAAAAATACATCATAATATCTCGATCAAGCTCGATCCTGGTGAATGTTGCCCTCGCCCCTGTCACCATGACCCTCTGGTGGTCTCTAGCTGGCCCGCTCTAAATACTCTGGGACCCATGCTGCTCTGGGTATGGCCTCATGATAAGCCCGTTGGTAGTACTCTACCTCTCGGATGGCATCCCTGTAGGATCACACTGGCACTATACCTTGGGAGGAGGAGGATGTCATACTCTCGATCTGCTATCTGTGGCCTAGCTCTGTGGCTTCCTATAGCTCCGCAACCTATCTCTGTTGCACGGCCTGATCTCTCTTGGCCCTAAGTTGCTCTCTCTCAGCCCTCGCCTGGTTTCTATCTGCTGTCATCGCTTGAACTTGGGCCTATAGCTGCAAAATCAACGCATCTCGAGCGTCTGCCTGTCCCTGTGGCTGTACATGTGGCTACACCTGAGGTTGATCCTAGTCTCGTGGTGGCTCCTGCTACTGGTCCTGCATATGTACATCTTCGTGACCTGGCGGGACTAGGGCACACTTGGTGGATCTTGTCGAATATCCACCCTCGGTCCTCGCCCCCGTCCTCTCCCTCTGCCTCTGACTCTGCGTGGATCTGGATCCTCACCTAGAACGGTCAATCGAAGTGGAGGTCTGAACCAGTCCCTGTAGGCCTGAGTAGTGCCGGGATCTGCTAGGCCTTGATCATAGGCCCACGGTCGGGCTACCAAGTGCCTAAAGCTGTCAACTGCCACCAATGTGGGAATATCATGTCCCCATGATATCTGTGTCATGCTGCGAGTAAAGACGACTACATAACCGTCATCTGGCTAATCTTGTGGCTCTCCGAATTGACGCTGTACGCGCCCAGGCAGGTACCTCTCAATCATCGTATGCTCCCGCCCCTGCATGTAACGGTCCTGGCTGCAATAAAAGAGTTGATCAGCATCGTTGGCCCATTTGGGCCGACCAAGGTATGGTCTCCAGGTGAAAACAAGCATGTCATCTAGGACCCGCCTCCAATAGGGGATCTCGTGCTCACCAGTGTGTGTAAAGGACACACCGCCTCTGTATCGTGCCACAAGGGGATAATCTGCCCCCATCAGAACTGGAATGACATGTGGACGCAACATAGAAATGTGCTCCCATGCCCAGACGTGAAGTAAGGTCACTCCAGCCCCCAACGCTCTGCCGTCCATGTATACATACTCATGCAAGTCTTGGTAGAGTGAGGCGAGAAGAACAGGACCCCACGTGAAACAAATAGGTCTGTCTTGGACCATCCGCTCCCAGCAATACCCCCAGCCGGGACTGAAATATCACCGTCGTCAGTTTGGGGAAATAAGACCCGAATAATAGCTGCAACTGCCTAGCGGTAGGGAGGTGTAATAACCCTGTAACGCTCTAACTCAATCTGCCCCTCGTAGTAGATGATGTCCCGTGTGGCGAGGACTCTGATGTAGGACTCGCATCCCTCATCCATGTCAAAGATCACCCAGCGACCGTGAATAGGCAATTGGAAAATGCGCCAAATGTCCTCTAGAGTGATGGTGGCCTCGCCAGTGGGAAGATGAAATGATGACGTCTCGCTGTGCCATATCTCGGCCAGCGCTGATAACATCCCCAAGTGAGTGCGCACGGGCGCTGCATACTCAATGTGCCATAATTCCGCAGCTCTTAGTCGATCCTGGTCCCTGTTGCTCAGGTCCCGTAAGACGCTAGCCAAATCTTGCAATCGGTGCTCCGGAGAGTAGAGCTCCCTCGCTACATCCTGCATCAAGGAAGGTCAACGTGTTAAATTTTTTGAAAATTTCTAGGTCGAACGCTCCAAAAGGTCCCCAGCGGCGCAGTTTGTGATGGCGTCGTAGTTTGATTTTACTCAAACTTCGACGCTCGAGCTCTAAAAAATGCAAAAAAGCACTGCCGCGGTGCACTTTTTCCCCTAGCGTCACAGTTTGCGTGAAATGAGCGACATTGCGGCATAGTTTTGTCAAACCGGCCTGTCGAGCTCGAGCCCAGCGTCAGAGTTTCTTAACTCCGAACTGCATCGCTGTGGCGCAACAAGGCACTGCGCGGTGCACTTTAAATGCCGAGCGGCGCTATATAGTGCCACTGGAGGCAAGCTCCCCTTTTAAAGCATTAATTACGACATTAAATGAAAAGACTAAGCTCGGGTAAGGGTCACATACCGGTGCCCCGATGCCAGGTGGCCGCTGGTATGTCCGAACTCGATCAGTGATGTGTAGGGGAAGTTGTCATTGCGCCATATCACCGGAGAGTCAGAGCTCAAATATCAGGTTTGCTAGCGGAGGTGTGTGAAAATGACTTGAAAGTGACCTCGCGGGCCCCTTTTAAGCCTAAAAATTAGGGTTTTTTAACCCTAAAAGGCTTTCCTGCTAGGGTTTTGGATCCCCGAACCTGTTTTTGTCCGTTTGAGGCTTGTTTTTCATCGTTTTATTGCGTTTAGACACATTTTTAGCCTCCCGGAGCCCTTTCGGACTGGTCGGGTACTTTGTCACCTTTTTGCGCGAGATCACCCAAAAAATTAAAATTTTCGTCCGATCTCTCGAGGGGGCATTATAATGGCATGTTTTCTCTCACCATACAGCAGTGGGGCAAGTTTTTAAATATAAAAAATTTTGGCTTTCATCGAGATCGGTTATTCTTTGAACCAATGCAACGAGTGCATTGCTTCAAAGGGGCAAAATGTAGACACGTAAAATATATTGATTAACATCGTGCATTTGATCCTGACTCACTAACATCGTTTCTTCCTAAATGATCCCTCGGTCTAACCATTTAATCAAATTCCCCTATCTGATTAAATTCATCAATATTCGTCTCTTAATTAAATAAATCATTTTATCTAATTAAGTCAATCTCTTTTGTTAATTAAATCAATCCATCTAATCTAATTATCCCTATTTAATTAAATAATCAATTTATTTGATTAAATCTCTAAAGTCTGTTCATTAAATTGAATAAATTAAAACCTTATGTGATTTAATCTAACACCATTTCTTTTAATTAAATAAATCAAAATCCTTATTTAATTATTGTCTTACCATATTCCTCTCTTATTTGATTTAAATAAATCCATAAATCTAAGTCAAATAAGTCACATCATCAAATCTCCTGTTAAATTAATTAACCCTTGATTAATTTAATGTCACATCCTCTAGATAATGCAAGTTGCACATGAAAATAGATTTAATTCATTTATTAAATCCCTATTTTTCCTCACAAGGCATCTTTTGGAATATTCTCTCAATTTGAATTCAAAAATTCCAAGTCAACATGTACATCCAACAAGGCATTAACTTCCTCTTACATGCCCTTTGCCTTGAGTCAAGTGGCATTTATTGCATTTTCCCTTCCCTCTTGCATGTCATTTTAACAAATTTGAAATTCAAATATTTGCATTTACTGGCACAAACCCCAAATCTTGCACATCCTTCATCCATTGATAGCTTGACAAGTGGCATCATATCATTGGATGAATGTTAGTCCCACATTGTTCAAATTTGGACATTCATCCATCTTGAAATTCTATAAATAAAGAGTTCATATCCTCATTTGATCATCCACAAACATTGCAAAGTTATTATGCTAAAATATTTAGCCATTTCCATCCATCATTGAATTCTTAGCTAGGCTTTTTACAGATTTGGCTTGGAGTTCTCATCTTTCATCAAAGTGGATCAATGTCATCTTCAACATATCAAAATTTCATCATAGGAATTGGGAAAGGGCCAATCAAATTGGCACCAATTCCCCCATGGGATCATGAGTTTGCATATTTAAATTAGGATTCAAATTATTTCATTGTTTTTATTTGGTTATTCATTGTTTTCTTTCCTATTTTGAGTTTGTAAATGGATTTCATGGGGAATCCTTGTTTTAGCTTGCAATTCCTTGTTTAACTTGTTTACTCATGTTGTTTTGCAGGTACTAGGAAAAGGGTTCACACACCCTACATCAAACCTCACCCAAGTCTAATATTGGTGTACAATCGATAATATTATGCCAGCTAAAATCCAACTACAACATTGTAATATAACATTCTATGCCCACAAGGAAAAATGACCACAACACTCATCTAGTAAATAACAACAAACCACCATCAAAGCTCCTAGTACATGATCAATATAGAATCTAGAAACTTACCATGACATTATGATTTACAACTCAAACCATGACCACTTTTCCTATAACAATTGAGAAAGCGTATAGAATCCATGAAATCCCACTTGCCTCATAATTTGTATACTCACCAAGGAAGATCATGTAACCTAATAAAATATATTCTCTACCACATATTCATCACTCTAAAACTCAAACGCATAATCCAAACTCCACCATGGCACAATAAACCATTATTCTAAGGATAATCTATCTAAACCAACAAATTAAAATTGGAAACTCAACCAAAGACTATAAGAGCCCTCCATGGAAACTTGAGTTATCTACATCTTCAATAAATGTGAAGATAAGCATCATCTATTAAAATAGTTATTTAGATGTATATCAACTTTCACTTCACACATATGATGACTATCAAGAGATCCTCATGACACTAAAAACCACAACAAAATATGATCTATCATGAAGTGACACATCCAAATCACTACTAAAGCTCCCACAAAAGGTGGTCCCAAGCTACACATAGAATCATGATAAACATCTCTTGACTGAATATCATCCATGGCCATCACACAATCATAGAACACAACTACACTAGCATTAGCTCCTAAAGAAGAGTTGTTGTCTCCAACCAAGAAGATAAAAGTGACTACGTAACTACACAAAGCTTCTACTAAACTATGATCCAATTCCTTTGATGCCACCACAATCAACTACTATAGGTCCCAAATAATAACTATCTTATCTAGACTCTAAATACCATTTATCTACATCATTATAATGAACATGCCAATACACCAATATGATAAAAAGATCCAACTAAAAAATCTACACTAACACTATAAAATACATGTGGATATATATAACCTACATATGAGGTATTCATGCAAACAAGCCACAAAACTACACAACTCATAGTCTAACCCAAACAATGTAACATATAGGTTCAAAACCATGTTAGTAACATCCATAATAGAGATGTAATTAGAAATAACATGTAGATTCTTCATGACTTAAACACCAAATAAAATCTAGATTTGTCTTTTCATAACCCCATAATAACATAGCCATAGTTTAGAAACCTTAAAAGTAAACCAATATCAATATTAAGTGATGAAAAACTTACGGACACTTCCAAACTTGAGAAGGCTATAATAAACCTCCTCAAACCATGCACAAAGTATGCATATAAATATACAATTCTATCACCATGCAAAAAACCCTAAATAATAGTCTTTTATTGAATCTACAAAACCATAAATTTTTACTAACAAATAAAACCTATGAAACCATATATGTAAATCTAAATTCATTTAAATATTTGAAAACCCATAAATCTAAAAATACCAAATCTGTAAACCAAAGCAATAGAATGTCATAGATAAGCATAACCACATATAGTAAATACAAAAATTGTAAAACCCATGGATCCAAGCAACATGAATCTATAGCATGCAAGTATAATCATCTACGAAGATTAGAGGGTTATACAATAACCAAGCCACTAGAGAGTTAATTCCACAACCATCACCAAGTACATGCAAATGGAGGAATTGGATTGTTTATGAGCTTCTAAGTTACCAAAAGATGAACTCCACAATCCACATGCATCTAGTAGGCAATCATCTAGTAGTTTCATAAAACAAGGGGCTAAAACTATGAACCCAACATAAACACTCCATATAGTAGCGAACATAGCTAGTGCTTTTCCATGTGACTAGGGAGGTAAAAGAAAGCACCCAACATGAACACTCGTCCAGTGCACTTGACCACAAGATAAAGGAAGATAATCTAGTGTCATGCACTTTAAACCAACTTCTTAGCATGAGTGAAATTAAGTGTTTTTAATTAAAAGTCAATTTTAGTCAAATATAATTTTGAGTAGGTGCATTTAGGGTGAGGCTAGAAATTTCCCTCACTAGTGTAGAAATTTTTTCTCCCACTTGTCAATGATTTGGAGTTTTTAACTTCTCGCCAATCAGCTGGAAAAAATTTGGAAGGAAATTATCTATGTTTATATTTTTTAATATCTTTGTTTGCAAATCAATCAAAGAGCAGTGCACAAAACAAAGAACAACAACAACACATATAATTTAAATTATCATTTTTATATTTCAATAATAAAATTTAATTTTTATTTATATTTTTCTTACTATTATTCCATAAGCTCTTTGAATAGAGTGTCATTTTTGAGGTTTTCCTCATGTATTTTGAAAATTTTAATGTAAGAAAACTTAGGCATTAGAGTTTGCAGCAAGCTAGCTAAAGTTCTTTGTGCTTTGAATAATAACATATATCAGCACACTAAATTGAACTCTGGGGTACAAAATATTGTAACATATTATATATCAATTTTTTAATTAATTTATATTTATATACTATGTTGAATTGAATATGCAAAATAGTAAAATTTATGAGACCACCAGCTTTCAAAAAAATTTAAGGTTAAAGTGCACTATAAAATTCATAAGACCAACCAATTTAAAATATTTCTAAAAAATTTCAACAGTACTTACTGAATTTTAAGAAAAAACTGCTTCGCAAAATTGTAACCTTATCACACTAACAACATGATTGAAAACTCTCTATAAATGATCAACACAAAAAAAAAAAAAAAAAAAATGAATTAAGGAAACTAAGGATTTATCATCCAAAATAAGATTTAGACGTATTGTTCTTCAATATTTCAATGTGCACCCACTTATTCTGAGAAACATGTTGCATTAAAAATTTATCCTCCAAACAAAGGCAGCATTGACCTAACACATACTTACTGTTCTTGAATTATTTTAAATATGCCCATTCATTATGGTAAACTTCCAAGGATTTAAAGCTGAACCAAATTTCCAGTATTTAAAAAATATGAATAAATCTATTATAAATACAATTCACACAAGTCAGTGTCTCGACTTGGATATAACTAGGGCCACTTACCAACACGTATCTATTTCATGTTCGACTCTGTTCATACTCTATCTTGATTTTTCTGCGAGCTGGTGCAAAAATTCCATTCCAAGTTTCAAAATATATAGTTGTATTTATTTTCAACATAGCATTCAGAAGGGAAAGAGCTTTAAGCAATGGATGCATTCACGAACATACCATTTTCGACGTCTGTTATAGTGGTAGGAGCCGCCACACTTGTTCTTGTGGCAACAATTCTACTAAAACAGCATAGAAATTACAGGAGCCATCTCCCACCAGGCCCCAGAGCTATTCCTGTATTCGGCCACCTCCATCTTTTCATAGATAAAACCAAGCCAATTCACCAGATTTTAAATTCACTCTCATCACTCTATGGACCTATTATGCATCTCAAATTTGGTAGCTTCCCTGTTTTAGTGATAAGTTCTTCAGACTTAGCCAAAGAATGTTTTACAGTAAATGATAAGTCTTTTTCTTCTCGCCCTCAGCTTACACAAGGCCAGCTTTTGGGCAACAATTATTCTATGCTGGCTTGGGCTCCTTATGGCCCCTACTGGCGAAAGGCTAGAAAAATCTGTGTACTTGAGCTTCTTACTTCCAAAAGAATCCAATCATTCGAACCCAAGAGAATGCAAGAGATATGTAAAACAGTAAAGTCTCTGTTTCATCAGACACAGATGGAGAGTATCGTTAACATGAGAAGTGTTTTATCCCACTTGAGTTTTAAAATTCTGATGGCTATGATCATAGATGATAGGTATTTTGGAGAGGATATGGGGATTTCGGTAGATTTAGTCACCTGTTTGATTAAAGAGTCCTTCGTGCTTCACGGAGCAATCTGTATTGGGGATTATCTTCCCTGGTTGAAGTGGCTTGATTTGCAGGGGTATGAGAAGGCTATGAAGAAGGTACAGGGGAAATTAGATTTGTATATGCAGAGAATTGTGGAGAAGCACAGGGAGAAGGGATTAAAAGAGGAGGGAGTGATGGAAGACTTTATTGATGTGTTGATCTCGCAAGCAGAGGAGAATGGTGACGCAATACCTGATAAAGATGCATTTATTAAGGCAAATGCTATTGTAAGTTGTTTTGACTTTGCCAGTTTTGGTATTTTTGGTTTATAAATTCTGTGTGTAGATGGTTGAGATATTAAGGATAATCTAAAGACTCATTATTTGATTCATATTAGGACTCTCAGAATTAGAATATGCCCCTAGTAACAACTGATAAATTAGTACTGAATAACCACCTAATGCACTAGACAGCCTAGTTCCAAGCAATACATGAGGTATAAGTTTCATATATTTTGTGTTGAAATATGAATGGGTGATTGCTAACTGCAAGTGAATTTTCAAATGCCTAATTTATTTTTTCAGTATGCCAAGTTTTTCAGTGTATTTACTAGTTGCAGGTTTATTAACCATTGGGTTTCAGAGATATTGTCAAGTATGATGTTCGAACAAGTAGCAATGTGCATGATTGATGGATTCATGAAAAAAGTTCAATTTCATCAATATTTTTATACAATACAATGCCCAGTTTCATATACAAATTCAGCTAAACCCTCATTCAGCCACCATTTGCACATTCAACCGACACCCCTTCGGCTAATCATCCTTATAAAGATGTAACTAGCCGCACACACATTAGATTATCATATCCCCACCATTACTTGCACTAGTGGTTCTACAGATTCAATTGGTAGGAGTCCAAGAAAGAGTGTTTTACTTAGATCCTTTCAATTTTCAACCTAAACAAGTGAGTTATGTTAAGGATGTGCATGAGAAATAGGTGGTCAGCAAAGCGTAACTAGGGTGCATTAATGAAGGCTATGAGAAAGAGGAATAGTGGGAAATAGAATGGGGAAATGAAAGAAATGAAAAATTGGGGAAAAGTGAAGAGATGAAAGGAGGTGAGTAAAGGGTCCAACAGTAGTTCCCATATTCAGGGGAGGTACACATCTTAATGGGATTCTGTCCCAAACAGTAACTTAACAATTGGCCTACCTAGAACTTACCAACTTAGCTAAGTGATTTGCAATTTAGCTATGACAAATAGTGATTCATGCCAATAAACAGACCTGTTGACCTGGAAAAGGGAACAAGAGATTATTTAGCATCAGTCTTGCACAGGCCCTACCTTAGATCAAGGGTATAAATGCTCTCACCTGACTAAAATCTAATCCTTCAATGCTCTTCTTTCAATCAAGACATAAATGTCCTAAAGACCCTTGAATTTCTCGATCTACCAATCTAGTGCTCAAAAGTAAGGATATGAGAATCTCTTGATACCAGTTTAGGAGAGCAAAAATTTAATAGTTATTAATACATGGTTTTCTATGACATCTCTGACGAATAAAAATTATGAACAGTTCTTACACCACTGAGAATTCAGATTGAGAAATCATCACATTCAGAAAATAAGAATGAATAATCAATAACTTTGCTCAAACAGCAAGCAGGAAAAATTAACTGTATTATTCAACTGTAAATGTATATAAATTTCTGTTACAATTAACCCTTATAAAAAGAGATTAGAAGACAGCGATCAGGCTGTACAAAAAATGAAGGTTGACAAAGCAAAAAACAAAGCTAAGGAAACTAACGCAATATGCAAACTGCAGTTTTATTAAAAAGGACAAAAAACTGAAGGCAACTAATAAAAGCAGCGGGATAATTGATCATGCATTCTTCAATCTCCCCCTGAATGATCAATAGGGGTGAGTCCCAACTAATGTCTCAAAGCAACAAAACTGGCTGTGGGAATAGCCTTGGTAAATATAACAGCAACTTGTTTAGATGTAGGGCAAAACTGCAATTCCACTGTCGCATTTTGAACCTAAGTCACATATAAAACGTTGCCTGATCTCAATGTGCTTCGATCTACACAGGATTTTTGGTCATTGCAATGGTACTACTGTTATCACAATAAATAGTGGTTGGATGTTCCTGAGCCAAATGTAGATCCTGTAAAATATTTCAAATCCATATGAGTCTCATTGGCAAAAAGATTCTTAGGTGTGTGAGTGGTACACAAAGATTCAAAATAGTAGAATCATGAGTTTTATCTCATATGATATTTCCAAACAATTGTAATGTTTGAGATTGAATAAAAGAATATTTGCATGTAGTGAAAAATAATTTCTGTTTCTTACATCAATTTATGTGTTTTGTATTTTCCTTCAATCTCTGCTCAAGAAACATTTGAATTATCAATACATTCGAAGAAATTAACTTCTTGCAAGTTTTGATTTTATCTCTTTTTCTTGCTATTAATATTGTATCCTTGTAGAATATGTTAAGTGCAGGGACTGATTCATCTTCAATTTCCCTGGAGTGGGTACTGTCATTGTTATTGCAACATCCCCATGTAATGAGTAAGGCACAAGAGGAACTTGATTCTAAAGTTGGACGGAAGAGACTGGTGGAGGAATCAGACATACCCCAGTTAACATACCTGCAAGCAATAGTGAAAGAGACTATGCGTCTTTATCCACCGGGTCCTATAGTGTGGCCACACGAATCTATTGAGGCTTGCATGGTGGGAGGCTATCATATTCCTGCAGGAACAATTATGATGGTAAATGCATGGGCAATTCATAGGAAATGAAAATGAATATAATATATTAGTTATAATATATTATCAAACTATGAGAAATGAAAATGAATATAATTAGAAGAAACTACTTAATGAAATCAAAGAAATTTTGATATGAAATAAAAGCTTTAAAGACAAATAAGATAACTTTATGAAGCAATAGATAAGTTTTCTACATTAAATTCATAGAAGAAAAATTAAGTTAAAAAGAACAAATATAACAAGATAAAATAACAAATATTCTTTAGAAAAATGAACAAAATAAATAATTTAATTGAATTCAAATTTAATCTCAAAAGAAAAGAAAATAAAAGAATTCAAATCAATTTTTGGTAGGCCATTGAAGAATTTCTTAGTGGAAACTCTTTTTTTTTTTTCACTAAAAGAGGGGTAAAAATTTATTCAAAATGAAAAGAGCAGTACAAAGCAAAGGGATTACACATCCCTACCATTCTCCACTAATTGATCCAACTTTTGAGACAAATCTGGGGGTAATTGACCCCTATCCACAGTATTCCAATCATGTGTTAGGAAATATTGCATTCAAACCCAAAATCTTAAACCATTTCCCACATAACCCAAGAGAGATACCATGCATACAAGTTTTCCAAATGCATAGAACAAATAGACAAGCCACAAGATAACACAAGATTTACCCTAAAGAGGGAAAAACTCAACCTCCAAAAGCATCCATACTCCATCATATTAATCAACCATAATTTAATACAAGAGTTACAATGAATACCTCTGAAGCATCAATTCCTTCAATGCACTTTCATGTGTCCAAGCATGAATCCACACATCCCATCCCATGCTTCACAAATGCACTCTTCAAGAAGACTCAATAATCACAACCAACTTGCTTAGTCTGTTCACCCAACCCAAAACCACTACATGTGTTTTCTTTTATAGACACAAGCTCACACAAATACAACTAGTGGTAAGGTAAAACCAAGTATCACAAAACCATGTGAATACAAAACCACTAACCCCTTTATAATATTGGGTACTAAGTTGTTACATTATTTAATTCCCCAATATTAAATTACTATCACATGTCTCCAACACAAATAGTAATACAATGTTACAATACAACAAATGTTACGTGGGACCAAATAATTACCTAGTGTGATTAACAACACCACCAAGATGTATCACAACTAAATAATTATTTAATTACAATAATATAATAAAACATTTTATGCAATGGTGTACAACACCATATCCCAACATTCTCTCAATTTTTGTATACATTGCATAAGAGATCAATGCATGATATACATCATCATAGCCATCCATGAAACCAAATGAATCTGAACATGCTCTCATGCTCCAACCAAGATACCTGCAATAAGAACAAAGTGACCACCATCTCAATCAAGAACTCCTCTCATCCTCCAACGTGCCACCTATGGAAGAAAAGGAACATGCCAAGGTGAAGATAAACCAATCCATGAGTACAAGCATCAAATCCAAGTGATAACAAAGGCTCTACCAAGTTGCTATCATGAAGAAAAAACCCACATGATCGAAAATAACATCCACAACACATGCTAATAAATCCAACCATCCATACCTTTAAGATATCAATACATCAGTAAACTCATGCCAAGAACATATACAACTTGTAAATTGCAACCAAGCTCCCTGTATAAAACCTGTCAATGAAGTACATACATATCTAGGAACTCCCACTGCATAGGTAATGTTAAATCATATCAAGTCTACCAATTCACACTATACATCAAGGTGTGATAAGAAGATCGAAGCATGAAGTACCAAGAAAAATTACAATGATCCACACATGCAACCCATAAAGCTGCATAATCTCTCACAACATGTTGCCACCATCCTCCCATAACATGAACATCTAGGAAGGAACCATGAAGAAGAGAAAATTGTAAACCATAATGTCCTTCTACTAACACCTCAAAAGTGTATTGTTGTGTCAAGTATGATCTCCTAAACAACCCCAACTAAAAAGCCTTAACAACATCCATAACACCTAATCTCATAGATCAAGTACAACATATGAATCAATGTAACAATGCCAACATGGATGTAAGCCTCTCAAAACAAGAAGATCAAACTCATAGGTGACCATCCCCATTAACTGGAAATCAGCCCATAAAACATCTCCTAACAATCCTCATCAAGGAATGATATCATAAACTCAAATGCACAAGGAGATAGCCATGCCATAACATCCCTCAAAATGAATCCTCTAGAACTGACTAACATAGCTCAAGATCCATATCTATGAAAAATAAAGCATATAAACTCATGCTAAACCATCCTCAAATGAGTATCCATAATCAATCACCATGAATCAACTCGATCCCATGAGAAACAAAGCACGGAACATAATACATCTAAAAGATATAATGGGAAAATACCTTTCAAATCATAAGCTGCCAAGTAGACCAAGAGTGGGGAATGAGAATGCTCCTTCAGGATAACCAAGCCATCATGACTCATTCCAAGAACAATCTCCTCTATCGGTCCATCATGAACTCACGTCCATATCCAGCTGAAGGCTTCGTCGGTCTTCCTATTGAGACCTCCAAAGAGTAACCATCTCAAACAAATATATCTAATCACAAGAGAACTCCAACCATCACCTACATCTCTAAGTATCCACGAGCACCTGTAACTGATCAATCCATGCCAAACTCCAAATGCAACATAGTATCATCATGAAGTAATCAAGGAAATGAGCAATGTACTCAATACAAAGAAACTCACACATGATCAATGTCAAAGCTCCAACTATAGAATTAGGAACCTATCATGACAATATGATCTAACCATCTCCTCTTAGGAGATCACATGCACCATAACATACATCCTGGTCTCAAGAGAACATGTAATATGCCAAACTCTAATCTAGAATCAAGAGTGTACCATGACATCATAACAAACACTCTAAGCCAAGAAAACATATCCCCAATAACATGAAGATAACCATACCAATGATGCATCCACGTCACTACCAACAACTCCCATTGAGCCGTGATACGAGCTACACATGGCATCATGACAACCATCCTCTCCATGAAGATCATCTAGGTCTACACATACTCAACTGCAATTCCAGTAACAGAACAAGTAAACCAAGATCTCCAAGCCAAGAAGATACATACAACTGCCATCAAAACATCACAAACCAAACCAACACTGCCAAGTCATCACTATCAAAAGCTCCCACCGAAAGTGTATAACCAATCAACTTAGCAAGCTATCATGACATCATGATAAAACCACATGCTACAAGTCCCATTAACTGACTAATCAAGTACTCAAAACATCCATCCTCTTAATCCCAAAGCAACATACCAATGCACAAATGACCATGCAGACAAGGCCAACTAATGAAATCCTCAACATCAATAAATCAAACCTAGTGGATATAGACAGTCCACATCCAAGTCATCTCACTGCAATCAATAGGCTATGCACACCTACCAACCACATAACTCATAGATCTAATCACTGAAACATGCAAACTCATTATCACATTAGTAACTACAAATTAAGATATCAAAGAAGATAACCATGTAGACATCAAGACTCAAACATGAAATCAACCACTGATCTGATTTGCCAACCATGCCCACAAAAGAGTAATCATAGTCAAGGAGCCAAATAAGCATCAAGAAGATAATACCAATCTCCTAACATCAAACCATATCACCACCAAACACCACATACATGATCATGTCGTGCCAATGCATCAAATGTACCTGCATATCCATGACACCATAACCATAGCCATTGTTGTACTTGCACTCAACTATCACCCATACGAGACTCCAAATCTCAAACCATGTCCAACCATGTCCTCAAAGTTGAAGAAAACTTGTGTACCTATCACCATCAAAGTCCTAACTCTGAAAATCACCTGTAAACCTGTACCAGAAAGCACCAATATGATAATCAACTACAACATCATAAATAACATATAAAAACATGTACTCCCTCAAGTTTTCGCCTCTTGACTTGTCTGAATGCTCACACATTCACACGTCGAATCTCAAGCACTTACAAGCGATCAAACAAATACCAAAAATTCCCTATAGCACAAACTAATAAACAATCTAAACCACTATGTAATACGCTGCAAATGCACTCCAACGCATCTTCGAAATTGAAAATACGATTCCGTATGCAAAAGATATGACCAAAAACGTGCAAATAAGAACATTTGACTTCCAGGCTCCAAAAAAATGTCAAAATATCAAAATAAGAAAACCAAACCTATATCACAACGTAGTGCTCAGAACCAGCTTTCCAATGACTACAAGAAGTCAAAAAACTGACATGCTGAGTGAAATTTATGCTCATTTGAATAAAAGTTCTCCAATTTGCCCTGCTAGTGGCTCTGTGGTGGCGCCTAGGCGGCGCTTTGGTGGTGGGAGGATGGAAGATTTAAAAATCCATTTAAATACAATTTAATTTTCCAAATATTTTTTTTTTCCCTTCCCCCATATGGCGAACCCGACCCTTTTATAAATTCCCTTTTATAAATTCTGACTTATATTTTTTTTAAGGTCCAGAGATTTGTGGTCTATCAGTAGACATTTAAAAAATTATAAAAACATTTAAAAAATTGTTATATAGTGGTTTTTTTGTTTAACACCCCGTAGGGTGGGGGTTGGCTCTGCCGGCGGCAAGAATTGCTAATTGGTCACTGTCGACCATAGCCGACAGTGCCAGCAGCGACAGTACTACCATTGGTAGGCTGCCGACTACGGGTACGATACACAGTGGGGTGGGCCAGTTTGCAGACCCCCTGTGCCCCCCCTCCCCCAGTTGATAATTTTTTTTTCAATTTTTTCAATATGATTTTTTTTTCAACAAGATTTTCTAACATGAATTTCTTCTTTTCTTGCAGGATTTTTTTAAAAATAAAATTTTCACTCGACAAAATTTTCAAAAAAGCCCTCCAACATTTTTTTTCTGTGAAAAATTTTCAAGCTCGGGATTTTAAATATATTTTATTTTCTACACATGCAAAATGGACTTTTACTAAAAAAATTTGCATTTTTTTCAACTTTTCCAAAGTAGGTCGAATTTTATGTCAAAATTTATTTTTCGGCCAACCTAAATCCAACCACGAGGCTCGTTTTGTTCCAAGAGGTCATTCATGAAAATTTCCCCCACAAAACCCCCACATGCAAACTCAAACCAAGAAACCTCTTTTCACCCAACATTGGAAAATTTCAGATTTGCGATAAACCCAACAAATCTTTACAACCCAAAAGCCCAAATCTGCATAAAAACACTTGCAACACATGCTTCATACCTTGTAATGCCTCAGACCCTACATGCATATCCATGGCTTCAACTTTGCAAAAGCTCTCAAACTAGGATTATAATGAAAAATCTTCAACCATGAAAGCTCTAATACCACTTGTTAGGAAATATTGCAGTCAAACCCATAATCTTAAACCATTTCCCACATAACCCAAGAGAGATTACCATGCATACAAGTTTGCAAAATGCATAGATCAAATAGACAAGCCACAAGATAACACAAGATTTACCCTGGGAAAACCCTTAAGGGGGAAAAACCCAGCCTCTAAAAGCATCCATACTCCATCATATTAATCAGCCATAAGTTAATACAAGAGTTACAAAGAATACCTCTGAAGCATCAAACCCTTCAATGCACTTTCATGTGTCAAAGCATGAATCCACACATCCCATGTCATGTTTCACAAATGCACTCTTCAAGAAGACTCAATAATCATAGCCAACCCGCTCAGCCCATTCACCCAACCCAAAACCACTACATTGTGTTTGCTTTCATAGACACAAGCTCACACAAATACAACTAGTGGTAAGGTAAAACCATGTACCACAAAACCATGTGAATACAAAACCACTAACCCCTTTTCTAATATTGGGTACTAAGTTGTTACATTTTTTAATTCCACAATATTAAATTACTCACATACATCTCCTACACAAATAGTAATGCAATGTTACAATACAACATTACGTGGGACCAAATAATTACCTAGTGTGATTAACAACACCACCAAGATGTATCACAATTAAATAATTATTTAATTACAATAATATAATAAAAAAAATTATGTAATGGTGTACAACACTGTACCCCAACATTATGCACATAATCGAAAGCCCATTTAGCAAGACAATCCGCAACCTCATTCCATTCACGTGGAATATGACAGAAAGAAACAAAATCAATGGAGGCACACAGATTAAGAATCTTTCTTATAATAACAACCAACTGCCAACTAACATCATCTAGATTCTGCCTCTTCAGCAAATTCACCACCACCTGAGAATCCGATTCACAAATGATTTGTCTCCACCCTAGAGCACATCCATGCTCCATGACACACAAAATAGCAAGAGCCTCCATGACATTGTTAGTATACCAGCCCTTATAAACCGAAAAGATAAACTCAACGGTTCCTAAACTAGCTCACCCAACACCTACAATACCAGCATGACCATGATTTCCACAAGAAGAACCATCCATATTAATTTTCAACACCCCTTGAGGGGGATGACTCCAATGCCCCTCCCTATTTACCTTTCAAAGGGGACGATCACATCTATTTCTCTTGACCTAACTAGCACTCTAAGCAACCCCCCTTTGAAGAGGAAGATTGAGACGAGTACAAAAGATAACCTCTCTAGGATCCAGACCCTCAGCCAAGTCACACTTGGCATAAAAAATTTCAGTGTTATCTCTTTGATTATCATTGCAAGAAACTTTTGATTTGACTGTATGATTTTTTCTCCTCATCGTTTTGGATCAAACTACATGATCCATCATCAGAAAAACAAAACAAGAGAAACATAATTATGTAGAAATCATATAAACTGTGAAAATCATATGTCTACAATCTTTGATTATCCTTTTTGATTAATTTTGAATACCTAAAAAATTGTTTTCTGCAATTTTCAGTGTGCAGTCGCTCAGATCGAACTTCTAAACTAATTTCTAACATGGCTATATTCTTAGCCTTACGAGAATGTGCAGTCACTCAGAATTGAATTTCTATGCTTTTTAAATCAATTATAATACCAACCTTATGAGAATGTTTACATATATTCTCATAATTTTGTCATATTCTCGCCAGTTGGTGCACACAAATGTTTATATATATTCTCAGTCAAATTGGAAGAAAAGAAAACACAATTATCTGGTTTGCTTTCAAGGCAGTCTGTATCAGTGGTGAATTGTTTATTAAGAATGTATAGTTAATAGAAGTTTTCAGTGTTGAGTATTGGTGAATGTATAGTTTGCCAAATTTCTGTTTAGGATAGAAAAAGAAGATGAGATAATACAGAGGAAAAAGTAATCTATATTGATATTAAATGAAAATCTTATAATACAGATTTTTAGAATTATATTGTATATTTAAACATATAAGTGTTGAATTTTGAGTTAGAAAAATTATTATATATAAAGATAGATATGTTGTATTTTACAAGATATTTTGTAAAAGAAGTTTATTAGTACTAGATTTTGGTTTTTTAGTTAATTAGTTATTAATAATTTAGTTTTCAACCAATAAAAATAATATATGAAAAAAATTAAAAAAAAAATCAATTTTGTAAAGTTAATTTGTAAAATATTTAAATTTATAAATTATAAAATTATTTCTTATGCATATGATTATATGATTGGTTAAAAAGTTATGTGTGTTATTGATGGATTTGTAGGAAATTAAGAAAACAAAAATAAAAATTATTTTAGATAATTATGGATAATTGACTATTTAAATTAATTAAATTGTAAGGATTATTTAATTCATTCAATTCTAGTTAACTCCTGAATTTCCAAAAGAAAAATTATTGACATCTAACTATTAAATCCCAATGTCAAACATACCAACAATAGATGTCAACCGCTCAAACCAAAGGAAGATCGAACCAAATTTACATTCCTACAACAAGAGCAACTAACCATCTCATGTAATCTTTAAAACAAATTTCTCTTAAAGCTAACACTACAACTCAAAATCCAAACATAAAGAGATAGTAGAAACATAAATATAATTGTGTATCTACTCCACAAATAAGACCTCATAACTAACAACTGCAACTCAAGACTATAGAGAAGCTAGAATTAAATACACTAATAAATATTGTATCTAAAAACCAAGTGGGAAATACCTATCATACCATTTACCACCAACTACACTAAGAGTGGAGTATGATATTATTCTACCTCTAAAATACAATATCCTTAATAGGTCCATGTTGAACTCACATCCAATTCTAGTTGAAATCAAGTATTTAAAGACTCACTACTCCAAAACATGATATCCAAAAGTGATACATCAAACCTCACCCAAGTCTAATATTGGTGTACAATCGATAATATTATGCTAGCTAAAATCCAACTACAACATTGTAATATAACATTATATGCCCACAAGGAAAAAAGATCACAACACTCATCTAGCAAATAACAACAAACCACCATCAAAGCTCGTAGTACATGATCAATATAGAATCTAGAAACTTACCATGACATTATGATTTACAACCCCAACCATGACCACTTTTCCCATAACAATTGAGAAAGCGTATAGATTCCATGAAATCCCACTTGCCTCATAATTTGTATACTCACTAAGGAAGATCATGTAACCTAATAAAATATATTCTCTACCACATATTCATCACTCTAAACTCAAATGTGTAATCCAAACTCCACCATGGCACAATAAACCATTATTTGAACTAAGGATCATCTATCTAAACCAACAAATTAAAATTGGAAACTCAACCAAAGACTATAAGAGGAGTTGTCTACATCTTCAAGATACGTGAAGATAAGCATCATCTATTAATAGAGTTATTTAGATGTATATCAAATCTCAATTCACATGTATATGGCGACTATTAAGAGATCCTCATGAAACTAAAAACCATAACAAAATATCATCTATCATAAAAAAATGCTTTCTGCAATTTTCAATGTGCAGTCACTCAGAATTGAATGTTTATATATATTCTCATAATTTTGTCATATTCTCTCCTCAGTGAAATTGGAAGAAAAAAGAAACACAATTATTTATTTAAAGTAGATTTAACACAAACTTATCTGGTCTGTTTTCAAGGCAGTCTGTATCACTGGTGAATTGCTTATTAAGAATATTAATGGAGTTTGCAAAATTTCTGTTCAGGATAGAAAAAGTTAAGAAGATGAGATAATACAGAGGAAAAAGTAATCTATATTGATGTTAAATGAAAATCTTATAATACAGGTTTTTAGAATTATATTATATATTTAAACATATAAGTGTTGAATTTTGAGTTAGATAAATCATTATATATAAATATAGATACGTTGTCTCTTGAAAAATATTTTGTAAAAGAAATTTATTAATTTTAAAGCATATTTTTAATAAATTTAAAGTAAAAAATATTTTGTCATGACTTTTAAGTTGAAGGATATGTTTTAAGAAAAAAATATTGAAGTGGATAAGATGAAGGATATTTTTTAAGAAAAAAATATTGAAGTGGATAAGATTAAGTGTAAAAAATAATTAATAATTTAATTATATAATATAGATCAGAAGTGAAAAATAGAAAAGATTTAATTGGAATAATATGAGTGAGATATTCTTTTTCAATGTAAAAATTATGAAATCAAAAATTATGAATTGTCTTTGAGGTTTAGCTTGAGTGGTGTTGCTCTTATTCTAAGTGTGTGGTAGTCTGCCCATCTGAGTCCAAACCCACATGGGGTGGGAGCCCTTGTGAAGGCCAGGAGGTTATAGGGGCTTGCCCTATTGATCATCGTGTCCATGCAAATGGGTGTTCAGGCCAAGAAAATTGAAATTGTTTATGTAGATTAAAAAAACTAGACAAATAACTACAATACTACCTAACAATTAACTTAATCTAACTTTTCTTGTGTCTCAAGGTTGGGGCACACCATTTTTCATAAAGTATTACATCAAGAAGTCTCACAACTAGGAGAATACTTTATGCTTCTACCTTATAATGGTCAAATTTGAATATCCATACTATTTTCTAGATTTAATTTTGTGACTATTTGACTCTAGACGTCTTCACGTAATTACATATTGAAAAATGGTGCAATATTGTTGAAATTTGAACTCATTCCCCTAGCCTTCACCTATTCCCATTTATACACATTCAAATATGTCTAACCACACCTTATCCATGTTCCCACAGATTCTCCCATAATATTTACATTTATTGCATCCTTCATTTTCATACATTAATTTCATGCACAAAAATCACCATTTCCTACAAATCTAGCCCCTAAGATTTTAAGGTTTGAAATCAAATATGGTTGACTCTTTCTCATTTCACTACTTATTATGAGCTGATCAAACAAGTGTTTGCATGTCTATCACTATGCATTTGTATTTAAAATTATTTATTTGGTCATTTATTCACATCCTAGAATCATTTATTTTTTAAGAGTATAGAAGAAATATTTATTCTAGAGAAACACTTCAATTGTTGTACTCAAGGAACATTTAGTAGAGAAACATTGTCTAGGACATTTTCACATTTTCCTTTTGTCTTTGATCATGCTTAAAATAATCATAAATATGTTATCTTCCAAAGGTCAACCTCACAAAACTTGGCCCTAGTGATTTGGAAGCCTCGGTTATTTTTAAATATTGATAGTCCTTTTTCCAAAGAAAACATTAACTTGGAATTCAATGAATCAAAAAGATTATTCATATGCCTTACATGAAAAAATATGTGCCTATAAAAATCAACCAAAACTACAAATCATTGAACTAGGAAAAACTTACAAGCTTACAAAAAATTCAAGGTGAAGAACAAATCCATGTTTCCTAAAATTATATGAAAAAGAGTAAATTTTATGTCTACAATAGAATTATGTACAACTCATCATGCAAAGTGTGAGAATGCAAGATTAGAATGAAAGAAAATTAGATTCAAAATCAAACTGAAAATCAATCATAGAAATCAAAAACA
>VDFB02321438.1:123658-145190 GCA_007258455.2 Sequoia sempervirens | reverse complement strand
GGGAGAGAGATAAAGGGAGTGAGTGAGTGAGAGAGAGGTGTGGGAGTAAATGGTGACTCCTCAACACCCCCAAGATTAGTTGCGACCAAAACCACTTCCACAAGAGAGAGAATGGCAAGAATGCTTGCTTCACAATGCAAGATTGATTGATTGCTTGATTACAAGCTTGAATACAAATGTACATGAGATGCCTTGCTTATATGGGCAAGGTTGAGAGATAGGAATGAATATGATGTTGACAAATGTCATGATCCTATGACATGAGACAACCAACAACCTAATCACCTAAGAAATGATGCATCCTAGCTAGATAAGATAAGTTCTAGAAATGCCAACTAAGACTTCTAGAAGTAATCTTTTACCTAAGTAAACTTAACCATGTGAATATGTCCCCTAATTACCTAGTGAATGAATTAGCTAGGTACAAGACAATTATTCACACCAACACCCCCCCTTAAGTGCAACTTAGGGAGAAGATTATTATGCAAACTGTGCAAAGACTATGACTATGGGTCCCGGCTACTAGGCCATGTTAGGTACCCATTTACAATGCAAATGATGCAATCTCTCACAAGCGGAGAAAAGGAGAAAACCCAATGGGACAAAACTCCTCTCCAAAATAGAGAAACAAAACAAGACAAACATGATGTATGGAGGAATCAATGATACCCCCCAAGGACAACATGCATCATGTATATACAATCAAATACTTCCCCATAAGAAGGAAGTAGAGAGATAAGATATCCCCCCCATGATGAAGAAGCTCCAATGCCGATGAAGAATGCCTGAAAACAAAAGATGACCCAATGTCTGCAAGCAACACATCTTCCCTTAGGAAGAAACAAATCCATAAGCTGATGAAGAAGCCACTCCATGTTCAACTGAAAGGAAGAAGCATGAATGCTCATGTATGCCTCTGAAAACTGATGAAGATCCTCCAAGCTTGAATGAGCCACAACAGAATCATGGTCAAACTGAACCAAGAAACATGACAAATCAAGTGATGGAGGAGACTCATGAATGTCAATCTCCAAAGACAAAGAAGATGGGATAACAGTTGTGCTGAAACTGTCATCGAAGAGGAGAGAAATCCCCTCAAGTGTGTCCTCCAAATCTGCAGTATGAGACTCTATGAACAAGTTAGAAATACCTGTCAAATACTCATCCCACAAAGCAAGATCTGAAAAACTATGATCATCCTGTTGAATAGAAGCAACAATGGCTAAAGGAGCAGGAGGTGGAGGAGTAGGAAGCTCACCACTGGTCTCAAGAATACCAAGGTGTAGATGACCAAACTTCTCCTCACTATCATGGTTCACACTCAATGAAGTGTGTGATGCAGTCAAAGGAACATTATCATCTTCTGAAGCAAAATGTGAAAAGGAATATACTCGAGATGAATGATCAACCATCCCAATAGCAACAATATCCCTAGTCTCCAAGTCCCTTATGTACACCCTATCTGGAGTGAACTCAACTGTTTTACCTTGACCCCCATGAGTAATTTGATAAATAGAAAGGAGATTAGTGGACAAGGAAGGAACACAAAGTACATCATTGAAACTCCCTTCCCCCATATCAATAGAACCCTTCCCACTCACCTTCATATATGTATTGTTACCCATCAATATATGAGGTGAATTACAAGGCTCAAAAGAAGAGAACATATCCATAGAGGATGCCATATGATGAGATGCCCCTAAATCAAGAAGCCATCTATGAGATGCAAGACTTGTAGAGGCCAAGAGTGCTTGTCCTTTCATCTTGTGTAGCCCAGAAGTAGATCCTGTGTTCTGTGACTGAGATGATGATGATGGAGCTGCCGATTGAGATGTTGAAGAAGTAGCAGACACTGATGAGGGCAGCTTAATGTTATTCTTTTGAAGAAGGTGTGTAAGTTCATCAATCTTCTTATTATAACATCTATGCTCATCATGTCCTAATCTTTTACAATATGCACATTTTGACTTCTTCTTTTTAGATGATTCCTCTTTAGAAGAGGATGTGGACTCAGGAGTGCTATGTGAAGGAGAATATTTACCTTGCTCATTAGACTTGGGTGCCTTGTTCTGCTTCTTACCTTTGCCACTTGAATCCTTTGTCTCCTTTGCAACAAGAGCATGAGATCTAGAAGATTTCAATGTGCCCATGTGTACCAACTTTCCTTGTTCCCTTGTGAGTTGAGCTGCAAATTCATCAAGAGAAGGCATTTTGTATGCATTTCCAAGAGCATCCATTGTAGCATAGAAAGTAGAAACAAACACTGAATAATCAGGACCAAGCTTAGCAAGAATAGAAAGTATCAACTTTTCATCCTCTTTAGTCACCCCACAATTAGATAACTACAATCTAAGAGAATTTAGCTTAGAGAAAAAGTCTTGGACATTGTCAAAATATGAAGGATTAAGACCCATAAGTTCATTCTCCAACTTAAATTTCCTCATCTTATCTGGCTTACCAAAGAGACTCTCTAAAGTATTCCAAGCTTCATTAGGATGAGTGCAAGAAGCAACATGATATCTAAGATCTAGAGAAATGGACAACTTCAAAGTACAAAGAGCTTCATCCCTTCTATCAAGCCATTTTCTTTTCTCTTTTACTCCTGTAGGTTTTAGATCTTGACCAAATGTGATTCGTTGCAACTTTGATTTTAACAATAACAACTCCATTTGAGATTTCCACTCATGATAGTTATATGGAGTTAGAAGTACAACTTTTGTCAAGTCCATGATACAATGAGATATTACAAGAGAAGAACAAAAAATTTTCCCTCACAATACAAGAAATCAACCCCTTTGTCCCAACAAGA
Organism: Sequoia sempervirens; assembly: GCA_007258455.2. Taxonomy (NCBI): domain Eukaryota; kingdom Viridiplantae; phylum Streptophyta; class Pinopsida; order Cupressales; family Cupressaceae; genus Sequoia; species Sequoia sempervirens. The sequence goes on along the minus strand of VDFB02321438.1, from coordinate 142,381 downwards.
TTTGCACTTTTTTTGCAAATTTTACAAGAAGGAATCCCAAACTATCAAATTAGCTACAAATTGAAAATATGAAAATCTGGAAACAAATATGCAAAATGTGCATGATAAGATCTGAAGTACTCCTGAATACCTTCCAAATGCCACAAATTTGGAGAAAATTGGAGATCGGAGCACAAAGATATGAGCTCAGAAGCAGAAAATGATGATCGGGCTTCAACCTAGAAAAAGAGGCACAAAACTACAAAATCTCTACAAAATATTTGCACCACTGAAAAATTCAGATCTCCACCTTTCCGACGATATCTTGTTTGAAATTTTTTGCCTCCATATGCAAAAGTTGTGATAAAATGAAAAAAAGGCCTATAAAAAGGCACTTGGGACAAAATCAGGATAGTGCAATACTAAAGAGGTGCAAAAATTGGGTGATCTGGGGCTAAAACACAGCCACACATATGACTGACATTGTACATAAACCCATCCATGGGTAAAGGCTTCCCGCTAGGCAGTTGAACGCAGCCCAAAAGAATATAGGGTTTGCTATGTCTGTCGGCCTTTATAAAATATTAAACAAAAATTTTCATATAAAAGGCTCTGCGGTTAAAACAAAAGATACATACTGCCAATCCGTACAGTCAAAGGAAAGAACCGATGCCTATTGAGGGACACACACGGGCTGCTAAGTAGTAATGGTACCAACAAGGACTGACTGCGCCGATAGACAAGCCCACCAATCATGCCAAATACGCCAACAAAGATGCAGAGCAAACCTGACACAAGGTAGTACCTGATGTCAACTGATCTGACGGTACCTTCTACAGACAAGTCAATTCTGATGCGGACCATGTATTCACTAACTGTGTATTGAGCCAATGAGGGCCGACGATGATGTGCGCCGATGGAAGATCTGACAGGGCTACAGATCCTATACCGCTGATTGAAGCATACAATTCACAGATGATAAAGCCCAATGATGAATGCTTTCATATGGAATGACAGTTCCGCCGATGAGATAGGGTGAATGTCGATCAAAAAAGAAATTGTACCCTAAATGGGACCGGCCAATGAATGAATCGACACCGACAGGAACACAAGCCGAGAACTGTGACTGGGCCGAAGAAAAAATGGATGCCAAAGGATGTGACCTTTGACTATATTGCCGATAATGATGCGAACAAAGGATGCGGGATCTGATGTTGGGACAGAGAGCTAGTACCTTGACCGACATAATATGACCTGTACCAAATGATGCCAGATTGGGTATACGTCGAAATATATTCCGCCAAGATTTTTAATAAACCCTCATAAATAAATGCCCAAATAAACAAAATAAATTTGACCAAATTTATAGAAAAATCGCAGAAAATATTTTCCTGAAAATATTTTTTTGTGAAATTATGAAAAATCGTACCGCTTGGGAGGCTGTCCCAACAAAAAAAATTTGCCTTAAAAACAACTTTACCCAATATAGGCGAATTTACAGTCAAAATTCATCTGCGGAAGCTTCTGAATTCAACCGTGAGGTTATTGAAACCCCAATCTGCACCCAGCAAAAATCTTCAAGCCAAAATATCACCCTCAGATTTGGGAAGGAATCTGCAACACCTGGAGAGCTCTGATACCATGTGGGAGTAAATGGTGACTCCTCAACACCCCCAAGATCAGTTGCGACCAAAACCACTTCCACAAGAGAGAGAATGGCAAGAATGCTTGCTTCACAATGCAAGATTGATTGATTGCTTGATTACAAGCTTGAATACAAATGTACATGAGATGCCTTGCTTATATGGGCAAGGTTGAGAGATAGGAATGAATATGATGTTGACAAATGTCATGATCCTATGACATGAGACAACCAACAACCTAATCACCTAGGAAATGATGCATCCTAGCTAGATAAGATAAGTTCTAGAAATGCCAACTAAGACTTCTAGAAGGAATCTTTTACCTAAGTAAACTTAACCATGTGAATATGTCCCCTAATTACCTAGTGAATGAATTAGCTAGGTACAAGACAATTATTCACACCAAAAAGATGGAGGGAGTGGGAGAGAGATAGAGGGAGGGAGGTGTTAGCTCTCAAAAATACAGGCAAACTACCTCAAGAGGTTGCCAATCTCTTGGTACATTTTAGGGTAATAGACAAGGCCAAAATGATTTAGTCCTTCTTCTCTTCAGGTGCTGCTAGATCGATGCAGGTATACCTATATGAATGAGGCAGACTTGGTTTGTGTTTATTTCCTAAAATAATTCATCCACAATGGAAAATGGGAGTGGATAAATGAATTTTATTTTGGTATAGATTGTATAGCAATATCAAGGTGAAAAATTAATATGTTCAATTTAACAGATGTAAAAATGAGTGAAACCTAAATGGTGAAAATGTATAGACTAGTGCCTTATTGGGTTTGCGGAGTCAAATGAGAAATATAAAATGAGTAACTTCTTTCTGGAAGATACTCTAATTGTTTGGAAAATAAATTTGAGTTTATAACTTGTATTTTTATTTATACAAGAATATGATTACCAAGTTCTTCTTAATGATCCAAATGAGATTCCCTAATTACTATGATCAAATAATTAAAATGATTTAATATTTTCTTGAAAGAACCAATTAATCAACCATACAGATACAACAAGTGTGCACCGATAAACTGAATATAAGCTTGTTATATCAATTTAAATAACTAAAAAACATCAACCTTGGAGACAACTTCAGTAATACTTTCAATTAACACAACAAACAATTGATACCAGAAATACGCCACCACATTAAATGATTTTCATTGATATCTCCATAGTTTCAAACATGCATCATAGTCTCATAATTGCAAAACATTGTAATCTATTGTATCTTTCTCCTATTCAATATTTGCTATTTGCTACCAAAAATGGATATTTATACATCAACTGCTCGAAAGGACACATCCTTTCAGAAATGTCTCATGTTAAAAAAACAAATAATTAAAAAGAAGTAATTAGGCTCTATTAAGCCACAAATGAATCTTTGACAAGTGGTCCAAGTAGTCCCGATGCTCATGTGTATCTGCATCTCCCAATGCATTCTGGATCACGATCTCCATTTTCACCATCTTTTCATTCTGTTCGCATGCTTCATCTAGTGTTGTATCTTTCGTGGTAGTTGTCTTTAGAATTTCTTGCAATATTGATTCACTTTCACTTTTCCACCTAGTCATTTCTTTTAATTTTCCTTTATCATCGAAGAATGCATTCAATCCCTTTTTGGTGGCATCAATTAATCCCTGTGCATCCCCTCCATATTATTCAAAGAAGTCTCTGTGCTTGTTCACAAGATGATTTGTAGCCTCAATTGCTACATTATTGGAAACATCCCTCTGGTTTATTTCTTGAAGCTTCTCCAGAATCCTACCATCCATTCTTTCATGTTCTTGCAATGCAACAAAGTTATGTGAGTGTGTTCCCTAGAGCTTATTCAACCAAGTTGTTAGACTGGCTTGTCTTTTCTTAATTACTGCTATAAGTGCATCATATTTCCCTTGAGAATATACACTTGATCCTTCCCAATGATCTTTTGCTTGTGAAATTTCACCATGAGTGAGCAGCTTGGTTGAATTCATTGTAACTCCTAAAAAATCTTTCAGGTGGTCATTTTCTCTCAACATCCTCTCATTATTCATTTTGTACATTTCTCTTTCCTTGATTAACATCTGTATTTGAGCTTTCTTCAATTTTGCTACATTGATTCCAATCTCTGTAGTTGCCACAGGATCAGCCTCCCCAACCTTTAGATTCATAACATGCTCGAATGCTTTCTCAGTATCAATGACAACTGATTTCCTGTGAGGTGGATACAAGGCCCAAATCATCAATGACCCTTCATTTGGATTGTATTTTGACCCTGCATATACTTCTGTCACCTTATCCGGGTTGAGCTTATGTGTAGCATTACTGTCCTTCAAAAAACTATCAAAGACTAATGCAAAATTGAGATCCAACCCTGGAAAGATCATAACACCAACATTTTCAAACATTCTCCTTTCCTTCGTAGGGGTCATACCCGCCATCTCTCTATCCACACTCATCTTTAGGTCCTTCAATAGCTGTTCCTCATTACTTGGTGTAACATTATCAACCATTTCTCTTATCTCTTTTCCTTTTTTTTATACAAGAATCCTTTAAATTATGGAGATTTTATAAATTCATTATCTGATACAAATGACTTATACTCCACGTGCCTTGCATTTGTATCTATACTCTCTTCCACATTTAATTCCCTGGCAGGGCAGGTGTAGTCCTGAGTTCTCAATCTTGACATCTTATTGGATTAACCCTGTGGCACATTACCCTCAGATGCCTCTTCCCCAGAAGATAACAACTCTGTATCTTGCAACCCTTGATTATATTTTTCTACCACCATTTCTGCTTCTTCAGCTTCCAAGTTCCTGATCATATCATCAAACTGATAGGGTACATGTTGATATCCTCCAAAGTTTATCTTTTGTCTAGCAGAATTGATATACCCTTTTGGATCAAAATTATTTCTAGGTGGTCCTCTTTTCATGTTGTATTGTAGTAGCTTATCAAGAATCAAATTGTACCCTTCCTTCGCCAATACAGTAAAATCACCGAAGCACAACATACTAGACATGAAAGCTTGTTTTCCAAAGGAGCTCAAATTCATAACATTGGAAAAGTCCATCTGCCAAACAATTTCCAAGTATGCAATCCTGTCCGAGATTGTTTTAGGAAAAATCAATGGGGCATCTTCAAATCCGTAAACCCTAATCATGGTAGCATAATCCAAACAATACCAATCCCCCCAATTGTGATTAATTGGCCCATTGAAGTCCTTAGGCCTGAGAAACCTCTTTATCTCATCAGATAGAGAATAAGCACATGGATGATTATAGAATTTTTACAATGGTTTTACAAAATACTCCTCAAAGTGTATGAAACAAGAATTAGCAAACCTGCTATCCCAAACAATAGTCCATAATTGAATAGGTACTGACATACCTTATCAAATTGGGAAATTCTCATCTCCTAAGGCCACAACCCTAACTCCTGTCCAAAATACAACACTATGTGCATCAACAATGAATAATGCCTAAGATGTAAGATAGAGGCTCCACTTTTCACTGCCATCAACCCAAAATCAAGCCCCTTAAAAATGTATGAGGCATAATCAAAAGGTCTAGAGTTATGATACTGAATATCTGCTGAAATTATCATAGGCACGATTGACATATATTCTAGGAATTCCATTCCCAATACTTGGCCTACCAAGAAATAAGTATACTTCATATAGGGTTCAAAAAGATCAACATGGAAGGGGGGTCCATCACTATCCTCTAGTGGAACTGGTTTTTTGCCCTATCTAATTCTGTGTAGTGGCAACCTCCAACCTTTATAAATTGTGTCCATCCTCCCCGAATTCCCTTTCTAATTCTTCACATATGATTTTCTCATTGCAAACCCCTTCCAATTTGAAAACCTCACCTATTACATCTTCTAATATATGTATCAATGGTTTTCGGGATGGGTCACAGATGGCTTTGAGTTTTGAATTATAATGAGCGGCCAACAATCTCACCAATTCAACATTGACAAATACATTAGGGTAGACTAGCTTTCCTAGATTAAACTTCCATGGATTACATACTGGTTCAAAATGATTTCTCCGATAGTAATGAAAACTAAAAAGTTCATAGCCTCTTATTGGTGTCCAAATATCTCCTATGAGCTTACATTTGTCATCTAGTTTATCCACTTTTTCCCTAAGTTGTGCAGATCTCCTGACTTTAGGTCCAGAGCTAGGTAATTGGTCGATAAGATCTTGGCTTAGCTTCCGCTCAGTGCCCTCTGGCTCAATTTCAGTTTTCTATTTTTTCCCTCTAGACTGACTACTTTCCCCATGTTTTCTCCCCTTCAATTTTTCTGAACTAGTGGCTTCCATTCTTCAAAAATTGCAGAAGTCAAAACTACAGAAGTCAAGGTGCAAAGAGCTTACTATATTTCACTTGAAACTTTTGAGTCGAAAAATGCCTTGGTTCTTCATTCGTCCTTCTACTTTCTCCGCTATCAATTCCGCAATAGTGTTTTCAATTGAATTTTCCTTAATTCATGAAGTTACTTATGCTTCATGGCACCATTAATGTTTTAGCTGAAACACAAGTGTAGCAGGTCTTTTTTTTAAACTCTCACTATCACATCATGTAATATTGTCGGTGAGACATTTTCAAATCTTGGGCGATCCTTCTATTAGGGCTTCTACCAACGTTCATTAAAACATTTGCTAAGACACCTCGTAGTTTCCCTTACACTTCAAGTCTCCTCGAGAGTTATTTTGATTCACTTGTATCTTTGCTATCGATAGATCATATATCGCTAAGATGTCTCATAGTTTCACCGATGTTATGAGTCTCCCCAAGAGTTATCCCTTCAATCTCAAGTATATCGCTATAACTCCCACCGATGCAAACATGTCGTTATGACTTTGTAAGTTGGGCAGATGTTCCTCCGCTTACTTCGTATCTTGCTGAGATATTTCCTTTGGTCTATTTTCTGATCGCCAAGAAATAATTATTTTCTTGCTGATGGAACAACACTCGACATGACTCTCATATCTCTCTCTGATGAAACCAGTCTCACCGATGATCAAAACGTATCGCGAAGGCTTTACAAATGCAATCATGTCGGTATGATATAGGGGGTCGATAGGACTCCATGAAATCATATCGACAAAATCCTCCTTCGCTTTATCAGAAAGATTAGATGGATGCTATGGGACTTCACTCCAACGGCCCAAGTCTGGCCGATATATTTCTTTGTGCTTCAGTCGGTAAGACACATATGTGCTTGATATGACTCACCCTGATGACTGTTGTCTTGCTAATAGGATCCTTTTGTCATTGAGACTGCGAACTGCATCATGCCGATATGAATCCTTAGATAAAATTATATCAGTAAGATATTCACCTCTTGTTGATGCACTGAAAAATATGTGTTAGTATAAAATAACTTATGGGTCAGGAAGACCTATATCATCTCATGCCGATATGACTTTATATATTCAAATGCTTGGGGTCAGGTGAATTTTATGGGACCAAATGGTAAATACTGAATAGAACATGGGCGACAAAGAAAAATATATCAATTTTATATTCATGATATGGGCCTCTTTGGAAAACTTTCATGAGTATAGACAACTATAAAATTTTCAAATTTTACAATTAACAGGAGGGTTAAGGGTAGAGGGTAGATGGTTTAAGGGTGGAGGGGAGAGAGATAGAGGGAGTGAGTGAGTGAGAGAAATACCTAAGAGAGGGAGAAGGGGTAGGAGGGAGAGATTTGAGATAGAGTGAGTGAGTGAGTGAGAGAGAGACTTGAGAGAGGGAGTGGTGCTAGGAGGGAGAGACTTGAGAGGGAGAGAGAGATAAAGGAAGGGAGGGTTTAAGGGTTTAGGGTTAAGGGGAGAGAGATAGAGGGAGTGAGTGAGTGAGAGAGAGACCTAAGAGAGGGAGAGGGGCAGGAGGAGATGCTTGAGATAGAGTGGTGAGTGGAGAGAGAGAGAGACTTGAGAGAGGGAGTGGTACTAGGAGGGAGAGACTTGATAGAGAGAGGAAGGGAGTGGGAGGCAGAGGGAGACAAAGGTTAAGGGTAGAGGGTAGAGGGTTTAAGGGTTTAGGGTTTAGGTTAAGGGTTAAGGGTTTAGGGTTATGGGTAGAGGGGAGAGATAGAGGAGGAGAGAGAGAGGAGGGAGTGGGAGAGAGATAAATAGTAGAGGTTAAGGGTAGATGGTAGAAGGTAGAGGGTTAAGGGTAGAGGGGAGGGAGATAAGAGTGAGGAGAGAGAGAGACCGAGAGAGGGAGAGGGGGTAGGAGGGTGAGACTTTGAGAGAGAAAGGGAAAGAGGGAGGGAGTGGGAGAGAGATAAGGGGTAGAGGGTTAAACATAATAGAGGGTTTAGGTGCAGAGGGAGAGAGATAGAGGAGTGAGAGAGAGTAGAGACCCGAGAGGGAGAGGGGTAGGAGGGAGAGAACTGAGAGAGAGAGAGAGGTAGAGGGTTTAAGGGGTAGAGGGTTAATGGTTTAGGGCTCTAGGGTTATGGGTAGTGATGGAACTTCAAAGTTTTGTTTTATCTTGCCTTCTGTCTCTGGTCATCTATGGTGTTTGGGAAAAGCCTAAGGTTGGGGTTTTACCTTCATCTTCATTTAAAACCCTAGTGTTCATCTTACACCTTGGATGGGATCTATTTGGCCGTTACTTTTTGGGAAGGTTTTAAAACGACTTAAGCCCCATCGCTTCGTCTAGGCTGGGCCCCCTTTTGTTTTATCATTTTATTTCCTTCGCCTGAATTTATTTTTCCTAAGTCTTTTGTTGGTCCCGTGTTCCCTCGTTAAAATAACTTATGTCATTGTTTGTTGTCGGCCTAGTGATGTCCCCTTATTCCTTTAGGGGAGAGGGCCCAATAGTCATGCAGGCTAACTTTCTCAGCATGTAGCAATTGACTGGAATATCGTAGAACCTTCATTTTTTTTTTTAAAATGTAGACTGGTCTCTTATTTATCTATAACTAAGGTTTGGAGGCGTGACTCATCATGCAACTTGCCACATCAGTAGATCTTTTGAGAAGTGTCTAAAATTTCACTTTTTAAAGGTTCAACCAAAACTTAATCATGGAACCCCCAATAGTTGAACCAAAAAAATATCATTTGTTGCTTGTAGAATATGATATTTTTATTTAAATTAAAATTAATATACAACCTAGGTGGACCAAATACTTATTGATAACCATAAATCTTTGATATATCTACCTTTTATATTCAACACATATGGACTAATAGTTGAACACAAAAAATCTATTTGTTGTTATAAAAACAACACATAATTATTTAAAATACAACTTATATTGACCAAAAATGGACCAATAGTTGAACACTAAAACTTTTTGAAAATCCTTCACATTTAATGGGAAAATACATGTTATTTATTGTGCTCACCTTTTATAATTGTGATAGGACAAACTATTTATATAAAATTATCCAATGCTTGTACATTGCTACCCCAATTGTTGTACACATAAGAACAATATTTTTTCACTATGATAACAATACTCGTTTAAATGAGTGTCTTATTTTACTAAATGAGCATTTTATTTTTTAAATGATATACTTATAGTGGAGAGTTATGATATTTTATTTGAAACAAAAAAACTTATTTCACTTCTTCATGAATGTATTTATGTTTTTTTCATATAACATTTAGAGGTTCTCATGTGTTCAAGTATGGGTCCATTTTTTATCAACATTTGGTTTTTTCTTTATTTATATTTGGACTATTTATTTACAATATATAGTATAAATATGTGGTAAGACTGGGTATTATCATCACGATTGAGTGCACGACTATTGGACCCCGCATGACTACTGGGCCCTCTCCCCTAATAAATGTTTTTTATTTTGCAGAGGGACAAGTTCGCATGGCCGTAGATCAATCATCGTGTGATTTCAGCTGTTCCCTGTCATCCCGTGATGACTCCACCACACTGTATTTTTTGATTGCGATATCATGGGCGAGTGCCACCTGTCTCATTTGGTGAAGCCGAAGGAATGATAAATACTTTGATGCGTCTTTAATACATTATGCCGTGGGTTACTAAAGCAATTATAAGATGCACGTGTTTTAAATCAACAGAGATGTTATAATCTCGGTAGAAAGGTGCTTGATGGTTAATAACAAGGCTGGAAACTATGTTGAACGAACATGATTGCAGATGGTTGAGATCCATGATTTCCTGCCATCACGTGATCAAAAGTTGCAAGGTCTTTATTGATTGCAATATCACGGGCGGGTGCCACGTGGATCTCCTTGGCAACGAGTAGTATGGTGGGACCCTTATTGCCACGATGGAGACTATGTCAATTTTCTTTGAAGGTAGCCATCCGATGATCTGACCAAGGTGAAGGATTAACGGCTAATATTTGGATCTACATCAAATGCGATTAGAGTTGTTCGTGCTACACACAAGTAAGCTTTAATGGCGGACATGACATCTACTGCCATGGTTTGATCGAAATAAAGCAACTATCCTTTTTATTTTGGTATCACAAAGCATTCAAAACATCTTAAATGGGGATTGTAGGTCGATATGTTCTGTATGAGGATTTGATAAGTAGTATTGGGTTAGGATACATGTTGAGGAGATTGTAAAGCAATGTTCTCAAGGATCTTATATGTTATGTGTTAAATTTGTCATAAACCCTTAAATGCTTATGAATTTGACTCCCCCAATAGATATATGGCAGTGATCTGAGTTGTACTAATTCTTATGGTTCAATATTTGTTTGTCTTTACCTAGAGCTTGCTACAAATTGCAAATCAATGACTATCTTATACTGTGAAAATGTGTTCTAGTTATCTCATGCTCCAAATAGTTGATATTATTAATGAACAACCAATTCTATTTGGTATTATTCTATTATATTGAGCTATTTAAATGATATTATCTGTTGTTGTTAATTTCATTTATGATAATGGTGCAGAGGTTGTAAACGTATTCAGGGATCACCATCCCAAGTCTTGCAGAGCCCAAAGTGTAGGAGGTCTTTAAAATCCTCGTCAGTTGGTCTAGGTCCTTCGAGCTACCCTTGATTGGAATTGGCAATTCCATAGGTAAATTAGAAGACCAACCTGGTTATAGTAAAAACAACCAACATGTAGAGGGGAGAGAGATAGAGGGAGGGAGTGGGAGAGAGATAGAGGGTAGAGGGTTAAGGGCAGAGGGGAGGGAGATAAGAGTGAGTGAGAGAGAGAGAGACTTGAGAGAGGGAGAGGGGGCAGGAGGGTGAGACTTGAGAGAGAGGGAGGTAGGGAGGGAGTGGGAGAGAGAGATGAGGGGGCTTAAAGAGGTTTTAAAGTTTTAGGGTTAATGGTTAAAGGTAGAGGGAGAGAGATGGGGGAGTGAGGTGAGAGAGATGCAGGAGGGAGGGGGTAGGAGGGAGGAGTCTTGAGGGAGAGAGAGGGATGGAGTGGGGGAGAGATAGAGGGTAGAGGTTAAGCATTAGAGGGTAAGAGGTTTAAAGGTTTTAGATTTAGAGGGTTAAGGGTTTAGGGTTTTAGGGTTAAAAGGTAGAGGGGGAGGAAGAGATAGAGGGAGTGAGGTGAGAGAGAGACACGAGGGAGAGGGAGAGTCTTAGAGATAGAGAGGGGGAGGGAGTGGGGGAGAGAGATAAAAGGGGCAGAGGATTTAGGATTTAAGGGTTAAAAAGGGTAGAGGCTAAGGGTAGAGTGGAGACTTAGGAGAGAGAGAGAGAGAGAGAGAGAGAGAGAGAGAGGAGACGAAGGGGAGAGAGAGAGACTTGAGAGAGGGAGTGGTGCTAGGATGAAGAGACTTCAGAGAGAGAGGGAGGGAGGGAGTGGGAGATAGATAGAGGGAGGAAGGGTTAAGGGTAGAGGGTAGAGGGTTTAAGTGCTTAGGGTATAAGGGTTAAGGGTTTAGGGTTTAGGGTTTAAGGGTAGAGGGGAGACACATAGAGGGAGTGAGTGAGAGATAGAGATACCTAAGAGAGGGAGAGGGGGTAGGAGGGAGAGACTTGAGAGAGAGAGGGTAGAGGGTAGAGGGTAGAGGGTTTAAGGGTTTGGGGTTTAATGGTAAAGGGTTTAGGGTTATGGGTAGAGGGGAGAGAGATAGAGGGATTCAGCTAGAGAGAGAGGGAGGGAGTGGGAGAGAGATAGAGGGTAGAGGGTAGAAGGTAGATGGTTAAGGTTAGAGGGGACAAAGATAGGAGTGAGTGAGAGAGAGACCTGAGAGAAGGAGAGGTGGTAGGAGGGTGAGACTTGATAGAGTGGGAGGGAGGGAGGGTAGAGGGTTTAAAGTTTAGAGTTTAAAGTTTAAGAGGTTTAAGGGTTTGGGATTAAGGGTAGAGGGAGAGATAGAGAGTGAGTGAGAGAGAGAGACTTGAGAGAGAGGAGAGGGGTAGGAGGGAGAGTCTTGAGAGAGAGAGAGGGTAGAGGGTTTAAGGGTTTGGGGTTTAAGGGTTAAGAGTTTAGGGTTATGGGTAGAGGGGAGAGAGATAGAGGGTTAAGGGTTAAGGGTAGTGTTGGTTGTTTTTATTGTAACCAGGTCAGTCTTCTAATCTACCTATGGAATTTCCAATTCCAATCAAGGGCAGCTCGAAGGACCTGGACCAACTAATGAGGACATTAAAAGCCTCCTACACTTCGGGCTCTGCAAGACTCGGGAGGGTGATCCCTTACTATGTTTAGAACCTCTGCACCATTATCATAAACAACATTAATATACAACAAATGATCTCATTTAATAGCTCAACACAATAGGATAATACCAAATAGAATTGATTGTTCATCAGTATTATCAACTATTTGGAGCATGAGATAACTACAACACATTTGATAATATATGATAGTCATTGATTTGCAATTTGTAGCAAGATCCAAGTAAAGGAAAAAAAATATTGAATCATATGAATAAACACAACTTAGACCAGTGCCATATATCCATTGTAGGAGTCAAATTCATAAGTATCTAAGGGTTTATGATAGATTTAACACATAGCATAGAAGATCCCAGATAACATTGCATTACAATCTTATCAATATGCATTCTAACCCAATACTACTTATCAAATCCTTATACAGAACATATCCGCCTATAATCCCATTCAAGCATTTTAATTAATCCCTTGAATTAAAGCTAAAATAAGGATCATACACACCACAACAGTGAGATGAATGAAACAACCCTTAGTTATCTTATTCAAAATTCAGATATGCATGTACAATGGAGAGACATGAGTTTGAATTTATCATTTCAACACAAATGATAGTACTGTTATACAACATTAAATCCCCATGAATTCAAAACCTATTACATAATGACTCAAAACCTAAATTGCATTTCCCTTGAAACCATGAAACTTTACAATTTTCTCTACAACTTCACCTAGACTCGACCCAAAATTATCTAACTTGCTAACCCATACTTCTGGCCTTGAAATCCTTCTTATAGAAAATGAAGGAGCAAACAAACATCGGGCCAGAAAGTACATGTGTCACCAGCCAAATGGAGCACTTGGTGATATTCCAAAAATTGTTACAATAACCATCACCCTGGAGAATATTCTTGTTCATCTTGCCTGCTGAGAAAGGTTGATGCAACAACAAAAGAGCCTCAAGAATCCCGCACCAAGACTGCCACCAAAAACAAAACTGGAATCCGTTGTAACTGTAATAGCTGATTTGCCAACTGTTAGCAACCCACTCTTTTACTCCTTCTTAGTTAAATAATTATTTACCCATTTATGATATTCCTCATCAGTTGGCCAGTCAAAATTAATTACCTCATTCACCTTGACATTATAAGGTGTGTATTTAACTACTACCTGATTTGCCTCTTTTTCAAAAGATTCCAAAAATGAGCTGGTGCCAATGATTTTTTCCATACAACTCACCAACAAATCATAATTTGAGTCATCACAAATTAATTTAATTTGATCATTGATGACCTCATTTTCCTGATCCTGCCACTGTTGGAGTGACTTGATATTCCCCTGCTCATCAATTATGTCAGGTAACAATGTGTTACCCCAATCATCAAAATTCTTCACCAACTCTTTGATCTTCCTACTCAATTCATCTGGTAAGGTCTGAAAACCTTGCAATGATTTAACTAACACTTGAGTAGGCCTTAATGATTGGGGCCTATTATTTATATCAAACCTTGAGGCCTTATACATTATATCTAAATCACTGGCCCTAGGGATCGAATTTTCAATTAATGGTATAACTACCTCCTGATCTCTATCAATTTTTTTTATTGCATCTAATAATAAAGAATATAAAGAATATATAGTTGATAATATATTATCAACTTTCTCATTCAAATGCCTTAAGACAATAGTAACAATCTCCTTTTGCTTTAAAAGGGATCCCTCCTCACTTACCTTCAATGATGCCTGTAATTCTTCAATTTTGTGCATTAGCTACTTCTTCGTAGGCTCAACAGAGCATTCTACCTCTTCATCAATTTGTTCTAAAGAAGGGGTGAGGGAAAAATTTTTACTAGAAGACCCTGGTGTGGAAACAATAGGAGAAGCAGGAGGCACTGACCCTGATTTAGAAGGCAATGCACTGATCCTTGGAGCACTTGATGTTTCGCTAATCTGTTTGTACCTTAACCTATCCACCTCAGTCTATAGTTCAATATTCCTTGGCTGTATCTTACTATACTCCTCAATTAAAAGATTATATTTCTCCATTAGGCTTTTCTTTTCAGCCTCCTCTCTTTCAACAGTCTTTTGGGCCAATTTGTCTATATTTATAGTTAAATTAGTAGCCTTAGTGGTTGAGGTTTCTGAAGCCCTCTTTATTATTAACCCTCCTCTAAAATTTGGGTTAATATGAGTAATATTGGCTTTTTCCCTTGAGGGGCCAATGCCCAAATTGCCAAGGTCTCATATTCTTCACTGAAGGCAGAATCTTGCAACACTGCCTTGACCTCTTCTTCAGAGTATTGCAAGGGATGCTTGGACTTTAGAATAGCATTAAAAGCTACAACATCTGTAATGTCCCATTTAGGTAAAATCAAGACACTAGCTTGACTTACCAATTTTCTTCCTTCCTCAGGAGTGATGTTCTTGAATTCATCCATTAATTCAACTTTCAGTTCATCATCATTCTCTTGGTATGACCTGTCAGGCCTCAATTCTCTTCTCTTCTTACACTTATCCTGGTATTCTTCAAATTTCATCCTCCATACCAATTGTAAGAAGAAGAGAGTTTTTACAAATGCATCATCATCTAGAAACTCCTTACATGCTTTCATCCTTGCATCTTGCACATATTTACCTTTCATATCCAAGTCGGATAAAACCAACTCAATTGGCCTAGGAGGGGAGGGCATACCAATCTGCATATCCTAATCAATAACAACAATTTCATCCATAAAATCCTCTTGTGGTTGACCCGTTCTTTTCCTCTTAGGGCTTGGCTCAGATGGTGGTGATGTGGGACTATCCTCAGGTGATGATTCCAAATCAATGATTTTAATTGCCCTAGGCATTTTGAATTTTGGACCTGGCTGTGTAGGAAATTTCATTATTTGTTTTCATTTTCTATCCACTTCCTCCTCATCACTGTTGTCATCCTTTTTCCTCCTGTAAATGGGCCACCTTTCTATAGGTTGGTATGTTGGCCTTGTCTCAATTGGCCTGGCACCTTGTTCCTGTACACCCAGACTCAATTCTAAGTTTATCTTCTTGGTCCTCAAGGTGCCCATAATTTCTTTGAAGTTCTCCATCAGAAAGTCAATTTTCTTATGGTGTGGACTGAACTCCAACAATGGATCATAATTTGGATCCATTTTGTGCACAATATCCAATAGCTTATCATAAGCTATCCATTCCTCCTTATTGCACTCCTGCCTATTTTGGTCAAATTCATTTCTAATCAAATCCTCAGGAAAGTTGAACTCATGCACAAAATTACCACCTTTTATTCTTTGTCTGAAAAGGGCAAAGAAACCCTTAGGATCATGCTGCCACTTTGGACCACACCTCAAATGGTAATCTTTAAATAATTTTCCAAAATGCACCCAACCTCTTTTTGAAAATAAAAAATCTAATACCACTATATAATCTGGGAAAAAAGTTCCTTTACCCTTCCCAGTAAGGTTGTCCTCATGGATACAACCAATCTGCCACATAACCTCTGCAAACCAAAATGCACCCAACCTCCTTTTGAAAATAAAAAATCTAATACCACTATATAATCTGGGAAAAAAGTTCCTTTAC
This sequence comes from Sequoia sempervirens, assembly GCA_007258455.2. Classification (NCBI taxonomy): domain Eukaryota; kingdom Viridiplantae; phylum Streptophyta; class Pinopsida; order Cupressales; family Cupressaceae; genus Sequoia; species Sequoia sempervirens. Next base: position 126,591 of record VDFB02321438.1, on the reverse strand, counting down.
CCTTCCCAGTAAGGTTGTCCTCATGGATACAACCAATCTGCCACATAACCTCTGCAAACCCCACTCTTGGTGGCACATTGTATGGCAATATATGAGGGGTCCCTTGAAAACCGTACACCCACAAAACAATGCTGATTGGGTATGGAATATTGTCACCCCAGTTATGGCAGACTTTCAATTATGGCCTCCTCCCCTTTGGTCTGAGGAAATCATGCAATTCCTTAGGAATCCTAGGTACATTCACCATCAATATGACCCTCAATCTAGAAGCAAAACAATTATCAAATTGCATATAACTGGTGCTTTCCTTATTACAAGATAAATCTGTAGCCCATATCTATACTGACAATCTTTCTCCATTAACTAATTGCCTTAATTCCATCTTCTTAGAGAAAAAGTCAACATTCTTGAACAAGAACATATACATTAACAAAGAATACCAAAAGAATTGAGTGTCTATATCATTTTTCTACAACTTTGATAACCCTTCATGTATCCTTTTAGCCAAGAAAGAATCAAAATCATAAGTTATAGAGAAGTTAGGGTGTTGTATTTGCACCCCCATGAACATGTAAGCAATGAGCATCACAATACTAGGATTGAAACCTAGAATCTGGCATAATGAATTAAAAATGGCCAAGAAATGATTTGCAAAACAGTTTAATCTGAAAGGTTCTTTGTTACTAGGGCTAATATGAAATCTTGAACCTCCTGCCCTAGCCAAATGAGGTGGGAGCAACTTGGCTCTGAAAAGTGACTTCAACTTCCCATATTCCTGCTTCATCTCCTCAAGATTGATCGAAACCAAGTACACACTAGGATCACTCAAATAAAAAACCTATTAGAATTCTTCTCTGTTAATGCATAACGTAACCCTTCCATCATTATCTTTTATTACCCGTGTGATAGGGTCATATCGTGCAACAACTTCCCTAAGCAAGTCTACATCAGGGAACACATTTGACACCACTAGCTTCCCCAAATCATACATCCAACTGTTCAAAAAGGGGTGAGGAAAATTCCTCTGTCCATACCACAATATGAACATCTCCAAACCTGTGAGAGGAACCCTAACATTGACTATATTGGAACAATTATATACTAACCCTTCGCCTAGGATTTTTCCTCCCATCAAAACCAATCCCTTCTTCCTATCATTTGTTGACAAGGGTAATTGATCCAGGAAGTCATCATATAGGTTCCTATTTAAATAATCAATTTTTCCAGAATGTTGCTTTGGCAGTGCCATCTTAGATAAACTAGGGCTTCTTTACAATTTCAAACTTTAAACAACTAGGACTAACCAGAAATATGAAATTATAGAATAAAACCCTGCAATTTCTCACAATTCAGTTAACCTATAGCCCTATAACATTTAGCATCAAGCCCTATGACAAGCACACAAATTTTTTTCCCAAATTTAGGTTCAAAATAACTAGGAGATGCAAAAATTAACTCATGGCTTTGTGTTTGCAGAAACTCCAACTTCTTCCTATAGAAATTCTTAACTTCGTCTTCGGCTTCGAGACTGCTTCACAAAGATACTTGAATGCTTTATGATATAATAAAAAATAGGAGAATTGTTTTTATTTTGATCAAATCATGCCAACAAGTGTCTCATTTGCCATTAAAGCTCGCTCGTGCGGTACACGAATGACTCCAATCGTATTTGATGCAAATTTAAATATTAGCCGTCAATCCTTCACTTTGATCAGATCATCGTACGACTACTTTCAAAACAACTGACACAATTGTCCACATGGCCATAAGGGCCCGCCATACCATACATTGCTAAGGAAATCCATGTGGCATTTGCCCGTGATATCGCGATCAGTAAAGACCTTGCAACTTCCAATCACGCGATAGTGGGAAACCATAGATCTTGATCATCAGTAATCTTGTTGTTTCAATACAGTCACCAACTTTTCCATTAACTGTCAAGCATCTTCCCCACCGAGATCATAACATATCCGCTAATTTGAAACATGTGCATCTCACAAACACCTTAGTAACCCGCTACATAATGTATTAAAGCCAAAATAATTTACCAAAGTATTTCATTGTTCCTTCGGCTTCACCATATGAGATACGTGGCGCTTGCCCATGATATCGCAATCAACCAAAGCAGTGTGGTGGGGTCATCGCGGGATGATGGGGAGTGGCTGAGATCAAACAATAATTGATCAATAGTCACACAAATTTGTCCCCCTGCAAAATAAAAAAATTATTAAAAGAATGAGGGGACATCAGTAGGCAAATGATAAAAAATGACATAAGTTGTTTTAAAACGATGAAGCACGGGGCCATCCAAGACTTAGGGAAAAATAAAATCATGCGAAGGTATTAAAACAATAAGACCAAGAGGACCTAGCCTAGACAAAATGATGGGGCATAAGTTTTTTTTAAAACCCCTCCATAAGTAATAGAAAAATAGATCCCACCCAAGGCGTAAGATAAAAAATAGGGTTTAACATGAAGACAAAGACAAAACCCCAACCTTAGGATTTTCCCAACACCATAAAAGACTAGTAACATAAGACAAAACAGGAAAGGAACACAAGGAGAAAAAATTGAAGCTCCATCAGGCTATGTTGGAACAATTATACACTAATCCCTCCCCTAGGGTTTTTCCTTGCATCAAAACCAATCCCTTCTTCCTTCATTTGTTGACAAGGGTAATTGATCCAGGAATTCATCATATAGGTTTCTACTTAAATAATCAATCTGGCCAGAGTGCTGCTTTGTTGGTGCCATCTTGAGTAAACTAGGGCTTCCTTGCTATCTCAAACCTTAGATAGACTAGGGTTAAACAAAATATGAAATTACAGAAAAAAATTTTCAATTTCCCACAATTCTCCCTCTCTCTCACTCACTCTCTCTATGTCTCTCCCCTCTACCCTTAAACCCTAAACCCTTAACTCTTAAACCATAAA